>JBBPBX010000003.1:73265-203763 GCA_038048925.1 Garcialebias charrua | reverse complement strand
CAGGACCCTGTTGAGGGTGTAGAGCTGGTCCAGTGTTCCACGACCAGCACGAAAACCACACTGCTCCTCCTGAATCCGAGGTTCGACTATCCGACGGACCCTCCTCTCCAGAACCCCTGAATAGACCTTACCAGGGAGGCTTAAGAGTGTGATCCCCCTATAGTTGGAACACACCCTACGGTCCCCCTTTTTGAATAGGGGAACCACCACCCCAGTCTGCCAATCCAAGGGAACTGCCCCCGATGTCCACGCGATATTGCAGAGTCGCGTAAGCCAACACAACCCCACAACATCCAGAGCCCTAAGGAACTCAGGGCGAATCTCATCCACCCCCGGAGCCCTGCCACCGCGGAGCTTTTTAACCACCTCGGTGACCTCAGCACCAGAGATTGGAGAGCCCGACCCAAAGTCCCCAGGCTCCGCTTCCTCAGTGGAAGACGTGCCAGTAGGATTGAGGAGGTCTTCGAAGTACTCCGCCCACCGACTCACAACATCCCGAGTTGAGGTCAACAGCACGCCATCCCCACCATAAATGGTGTTGGTCGCGTACCGCTTTCCCCCCCTGAGACGCCGGATGGTGGACCAGAATCGCCTCGAAGCCGTACGGAAGTCATTCTCCATGGCCTCTCCGAACTCCTCCCACGCCCGAGTTTTTGCCTCAGCAACCACCCGAGCCGCATGCCGCTTGGACTGCCGGTACCTATCTGCTGCTTCCGGGGTCCCACAGGCCAAAAAGGCCCAATAGGACTCCTTCTTCAGCTTGACAGCATCCCTCACCGCCGGTGTCCACCACCGGGTTCGAGGGTTGCCACCACGACAGGCACCAACAACCTTGCGGCCACAACTCTGATAAGCTGCCTCGACAATAGAGGCGCGGAACATGGCCCACTCGGACTCAATGTCCCCCGCCTCCCTCGGAACGTGTTCAAAGCTCTCCCGGAGGTGGGAGTTAAAGCTCCGTCTTACGGGAGACTCTGCCAGACGTTCCCAGCAGACCCTCACAATACGTTTGGGTCTGCCAGGTCTGACCGGCATCCTCCCCCACCATCGGAGCCAACTCACCACCAGGTAGTGGTCAGTGGACAGCTCCGCCCCTCTCTTCACCCGAGTGTCCAAGACATGCGGCCGCAGATCAGATGAGACGACAACAAAGTCGATCATCGAACTGCGACCTAGGGTGTCCTGGTGCCAAGAGCACATATGTACACCCTTATGCCTGAACATGGTGTTCGTTATGGACAATCCATGACGAGCACAGAAGTCCAACAACAAACACCACTCGGGTTCAGATCAGGGGGGCCGTTCCTCCCAACCACACCCCTCCAGGTCTCACTGTCATTGCCCACGTGAGCGTTGAAGTCCCCCAGTAGAACAAGGGAAAAAAAACAAACATAAAATGAAATTAATTAAAATGATAAATAAAATAACGTTTAACATTTAATTTTCAAATATGTCCTAGTAAAAAGTGACCAAAATTCATTTTGAAATGTCAAATTTGAAAATTAAAACGAATTAACAGAAATGCTTTTTCATTTCAAAGTCAAGCTGCATGTTTTGACTCATAAATAAAATTAAAAATAAATCTTTCTACTTCAAGACTGTTCATTGTGTAAATGAATTAAAATGATAAATAAAACAAAGTTTAACATTTAATTTTCAAAACATGTCCCAGTAAAAAGTGACCAAAAATCATTTTGAAATGTCAAATTTGAAAATTAAAATGAATTGGCAGAAATGCTTTTTCATTTGACAACAAATACACAGTATTTATTATTATTATTATTATTATTATTACTGTATTATTATTATTATTGAGCATGAACTTTGATGTTTTGAACCATTTTGTCTATGCTGAGGAGTTGACAGGGGAGAGGGTGGGCCCCAGAAACCATCTTATCACAAACAAACTGGTTGGTCCTCTATGTGGGTGTGCTGCTTGTGGAACTTTGTTGTGGCTCCTTGGACTGATGAAGTTCTTTGGATGAAGAATGAAATGTCTCAACAACAACAACAACAAAAAAAGAAACTGTCCAGATGACCTAACTGAACTTTGCTGGAAAACGTCTGTATATTTAAGAAATTATGATTGACATTTTTTCATATAGCTGGCATATTTTTGTTTTGAACTTGGAGCAGCCAATGCATGACAGGAAGTGACATCAAAGGGGAACTCCCAGGTTTATGTTTAGACAAACCCTGACTCGTCATATCTCTCTGATGCGACTCAAAATAATCCAAAGAACCAGGTTCTTCACATCTGCTTGTGTTGTTAGCCATCGTGGAAACACAGTTTGCATCACTTCTTTGTCATCAATTCCTGTTATTGTGCATGTGCAAAAGATTATACAGTAGTCCCTGGTTACTTCACAGTTCATTTATCACAGATTCAATCGATCACATTTTTTCAAAATAAGAGTGGACATGACGCACGATTGGCTGATTGATGGATGAGCCGCAAGATCGGCATGGAATTTTTATTTAAAATTAATTATTTTAAAATATTTAGCACCTGCTACACCTTTGTGCTGCCCACACTACAGGATAAGCTTCATCTGCAGAGGATCAGCTGTTCTCTGTGCAGAGCAGAAAAGTGGGCGTGGCCGAGACCTCTTGCAGGTGGCTGAGCTTAGAGGAGACAGAGCTGAAATCTTGACATTCTGTGCTCTTTTAGAGCGTTTAGAGTTTAGAAACATTGTTTAGAGAATATTACAAGATTGTGGGAAGGGTTTAAAATGCCATAAATACTAAAATAAACTACTATTTACTTCTACTACTATATCTACTCAGCTGTTTTTCCACTTATTGCAGGGCTTCAGGGTACGGATCCCCAGCGATAAACGAGGGACTACTATATTTCAATAACTGGTCATCTCAGCTGCATCATTTTCTTTTTATTGGCAACATGTTAATAATCCTAACCAGATGCCCGAGCCACCTCAACTGGCTCCTCTCGATGTGGAGAAGCAGCGGCTCTACTCCGAGTCCCTCCCGGATGACTGAGCTTCTCACCCTATCTCTAAGGGAGAGTCCAGCCACCCTGCGGAGAAAACTCATTTCAGCCGCTTGTATCCGAGATCTTGTTCTTTCGGTCATAACCCAAAGCTCATGACCATAGATGAGGGTGGGAACGTAGATCGATGCCTCCTGGACGCCTCCCTGGTGAGGTGTTCCGGGCATGTCCCACCGGGAGGAGACCCAGAGGAAGACCCAGGACGCGCTGGAGGGACTATGTTTCTCGGCTGGCCTGGGAACGCCTTGGGATTCCCCCGGAGGAGCTGCTCCAAGTGGCTGGGGAGAGGGAAGTCTGGGCCTCCCTACTTAGGCTGCTACCCCCGCGACCCGACCCCGGATAAGCGGAAGAAGATGGATGGATGGATGGATGGATGTTAATAATTTTATCTTTCCATTAAAGAGTTTAGATTCATCCCAAAAAAATCTGATGCCATAGGCACTTTGAAGGTTTGAGTTTGACTCCAACGAGTTTTTCCGTTTCTCCTAATTGACTGCTATTACAGATTACTTATAACCTCTTGCCAAAACCTCTTTAAAAAGCATCTGTGTTGTCTCTTTAAGTAACCGTTTATTCACTGTGGACAATGCTTTCTATCCTACAAAGTACTATGCGAGGAAACATGAACAAAAAGCAGGTTACCTACATGTTTGAATTCCACATTGTTGGACAGAAATAACCAAATAAATGTCAGAATGGCATCAATTATCTCAGCCAGAAATGAATAAGCTTATAAGTATGCTGATTCATTCCAAATGCATAGTGTTTTATGCATTTTGGATGCAATGTGAGATAATCCAAAGCAGCACACACTTCCTGTTTTTTGTTTTTATAAGATGCTCACAAATCTAGCAAACTCTTCTGTAATGATTGGGGTATAAATAACAGAAACCACCACTATAAATAATGACAAAATAATCTCAGCAGGTCATTCCACTGTGGATGTTGGAGTGTTGAATTCTTGAACGTGCTGCAAAGTATAAACATGGTTTTAGAACAAGTGAGGAAAACGAACAACTTTCATCTGTATGGTGGAATGTGTGGTTGACGCTTTGTGGAAGTTTTATAGAATAACAGGAAACGGCTTTGGATTTTCCACCATTATTTAGCTCTCAGGTCAGACACATCTGCTGGGATTCAGTTTTAGGTTTTTATTGATAATTAATGATGTGAAGCACAGCTTGTGTACAGACAGTCGTGTCAGAAATGTTAACATTCAGATTCTTTTAACTATTTATTTTGCGCATTTAGAAATCCAGTTTGTTGAGTTAGTGTGTCGTTACATATCCTAACTAGCCCAAGCAATAGTTGCACTATTTTTCCTCTTCAAATGTATTGTTTAGCTTTCTGCTACTGTTTGAATAATGTGTAGTGTCTCTGAGACTGTAGGGACACACCTTCGTCTCTTTGAACTGTCCCAGTGATACCTTTCCACTGATCCACTCAGTCAAACAGACATTAACACAGTTTATTCCATTTAGTTTGAATCTAAGAACATAATCACTCACAAGAGACTCTTTTTACTCTTTAAATTTGTTCTAATTCAAATGTATTCAACAGAATAAACTTCTGTCCTTTTTATGATCATTTGTTATTTGCATAAGCAGTGTATTCTTTAATGTGTGAATGATCATCACTATGCTGGTATATTTTTCAATATGTCAGTCAAAGAACTCTGTCTAAAGTTGAAAATAATATTTCAAGTTGAACTTTTCAGATTGGTTTAGAAGTTACTTAGAATCAGCTTACTCAGTAATCTTATAACTGGCTCCTGTTTTCTGTCTCCTCTTAAAACAATCTGCTTCTCTGTTTTTCTAAACATTTTTTCTAGACCTTCACTTGACGTCAACTAATCTCCTCCCATTCCCTGATTGAACTGACCAATCAGGAAGGGGCAAGTCACTGACATCAGATCCTCTTTAAAAGTTCTAAACTTCCTGGAACTTTCAGTGTGTTGGAAGTCTTCAGTTCTACGAGGAAGTGGGATGTGAAACTTTCTCTCTAAGCTGTGGACGCTTGGTCAGATGCCAAGGGCCTGCGTTCCTCAGCAAGGGTTACAGCAGCCTCGCTGCAAACCCACTCGAGTGTCACAGCTCCAAGCTGTGAATGAATTTTCCTCTCAAGGAATATCTTATTCTGGAAATTCCCCAGGGACTGCCACTATTTCTGCCATTCAAAGCGGACGCAGAAGGCGCTGAAAGGTAGCGTCTAAGGCTGTTCTGCCTTCTCTTATTCGGACATCAAGGAAGCTCCATTTCTTGACTGACCGTCTTGCAAGGTAAAGAGTCGTCAATGTTACCAGCGTACCTGCGGTTTAGCTGAAGAGTTGCATGGAAAGTGTCATCCTGGTTGAACTTCATTCCTTCACTCAGTCATAACGACTTCCCTCCATCTTTCCTTCCATCCTCCTCCTAAACTTCTCCCTTGTCTTTTGCCAGTAACAACTAAGCTAAAATGCCTGCAGATATAAGTTATTCAACCCATTCTTGACTGCCTGGCTGACATCCATGATTTGATGGCCTCAAACTTCTTAAGTTTCAATGAGAAGAAGTCTGAAGTCATGTTGTTCCATCCCAACGGCTCACTGACGAACCACGACATTGACTTTCTCTCTCTAGCCCCGCTAGAGAAACAAAGGGTCACTAATCTGGGGGTGATAATGAACCCTTCCCTGAAACTTAACAGGCACGTAAACATGATTGTTAAATCCTGCTTTTTTTCAGCTTAGGCAACTGTCTAACCCCAAAAATACATGTAACCCCTTGGGTTATATATATACAGTATAACTCTTTTTTCCTACACACCTTAAACATGTTCTTACATGCAATGCATTGTAGGCCTTTTTACTTTAAACAGTAATAATCGCCTTTTACTTAATCTGGCTAATGTTTTGCACTCACATATTGGAGGTTTTACACACTGTAAAAGTCCTTAACATTATAGTATGTACAAGTATTTTCAATTGGCTTAAAACACCCAGTAAATGTAGCGTTTTTGTTAGTAACTGTTATTTACCACTGCCAGTAAATGCATCGTTTCACTTGTTGCTACCCTGCTGGTCTGTCAAGGGCAAAATCAAGTTTAAGCAATTTGATTGGCTGTATGGTCTGGGGTGAGGGCGTTTAAGCAATTTGATTGGCTGTGATGCTCTGGGGGGAAAAAAAGCGTTGTTGGAGGTGTGAAGGAGTTGGTGGGCAGCCGTTGATGAACAGGTTTGGATCAATACCGCTGGGACTTTTTGTTTTAGCTAAGATTGAAGCTACAAAACTTTTCCCTGGACGTTTTTGTCTGTTTTCTGGAGCCACTGAACCGGACCACGCTCAGCGTATTGCTTGGATGTGGAGCTGCGGACCCAAACCACGCTCATGAACAGGAAAGTACCGTTGGACTGAAGTTGGAGAAGTTTGATTGCCGTTAGTTCCAAACTGGTAATCCATGGTGGGGGTGAGTAACCCATTCCTCGCTGTTGTTCTGGGAGCCGCCATCTCTGGAACTGCTATTCTGAGGATGATAGCTCACTGAGTCCCTTCAGGCCTGCAACGTTTTAGAGCTAACTGACTGCTTTGTTAAGTCAAGAGACTGAAAAGTGTGGTTAATTCACTCAGCCTTGCCTGCTGATTTTTTGAGACTGAAAAGTGTGGTTAATTCATTCAGCCTTGCCTGCTGAAGTTTTGAGACTGAAAAGTGTGGTTAATTCATTCAACCTTGTTTGCTGATTTTTTGTTGATGTTATATGTATTCTGTTTGAGGGGTTGTTTTGTACAGTTCTGAGACAGTCTGGTTGCACTAACTGTACTAAATGTTTAACTGTGCTCTAATGTGCATTGCCCTACTGACCAGTACAGTTTATTAAACTGGTATGTTTTTTCAACTTTACTATTTTTCCTATTCCTTCCGTATTTAGTATAATGTTAAATTTGCATGTCATTTAGATTTTAGCTGGATTTATCTAGTTTTGATATTGGGCTCAGTTACACACTCTATTTACAGCATAGGCTGTCACCAAATAACACACTTATTTCATATTGTGAAGTATTTCATAGAGTGTAGGTCAGAGAAACTGGGCGCTGTTCATAGGGTAAACGTGAACAGTGGTTACATAAAATGGAGGCACCGCTGGGATCATAGACCGAGTAACTGTACTACAATCAAGGCTAGAAGGACTAAAATCATACCACAATGGCTCACTCATCCCTCCCACTGCCACTATTAGAGCTTCAGACCTGGTGCAGTGAATTAACTGTAAATCCAGCTTATGCAGTTGTTGTGAGTGACGTTCCCATGGACACCAGTGTTGCTGATGTTGAAGAGTTGATGGAGACAGTTAAAGCGTTCGGCCGAGTACGTGTCCGAGCCCAAAAGTCTGCCCCGCAACTGAATACTGACATACTGCTGTGTGAGTGTCGCAGCCCAGTCGACCCAAGCAAAACACCCCCAGAAATATTCCCCCACACTGGTGAATCACCGTGGAAGCTAACTTTACTTACTGAAACTGCTGAAGAGCCAGATGAGTTTGCCATGAAACTAAAAAGACTGCTTGAAAGTGAAGGAAAGACCTTAGCAGACATTGAACCCTTGCTTTCCCAAGAGTCAAATTTGAAACAGGAACACCCTTCATCTATTATCCGGGCTGTTGGAGAACTGTTGGAAAAAGTGAGACCCCCACAGGAGAACAATGCATTTCGCCGACTACGAGTTTTCTCTGGAGTTATTCCCACCCCCGCTGGTGAAGAGACACTCGAGAATTGGTTGGAACAGGCACAATTAATGCTTGATGAATGTGATTGTTCTGCCAAGGAGAAGCGGAAAAGGATTGTCGAGAGTGTAAAGGGGCCTGCACTTGAAATAATACAAGCCGTACGCTGCAATGATCCAGACACGCCCCCTCAAAAATTCTTGGAGGCAATTGAAAATGTATTCGGCACAACAGAGTCAGGAGAAGACTTATATTTTGCTTTCAGATCTATGCTACAAAAACCAAATGAAAGACTTTCAGATTTTGTTAGAAGGCTGGAGAAAGCTCTCACCAAAGCTGTTCAAAAGGGTGGTGTTTCTCCTGCCCTAAGAGACCGAGCACGAGCCGAACAGCTGTTACGCGGTGCTGTTGAATCTGAGATTATGCTGTTGCAGCTACGACTAAGAGAAAGACTTCACAATCCCCCATCCTTCATGGCACTGCTAAGTGAGGTACGTGCAGACGAGGATCAGAAAATGTTAAGGAGGCATACTACCTGTGTGCGACAAGTCGATGCAACAGACATAAAGACGCCAAAGATCTCGGAACTGGATGCCCTCAAGGATCAGATAAAAGAGCTTCAGAACCAAGTACAGCAGCTAACAGTAAAAGGACAAGATTTCCCTCATCTGATTGGAGGAGTGCCACAAGCCATGGTTGCACAGTCTAATCCTGAGATGCATGTGTTAAAAGAACAAGTTCTAAGCCTCCAACACCAATTCAGCAAACAAGCTGCACCACTCCTGGTTCCCACACCCCCAGGGAGAAATCAAAGGACTTTGTGGCGTAAAGCTAGAGAACCGACAAAATTTGCCAGAGAGGGTGAGGATGTATTTTGCTACCGTTGTGGTGAAGACGGCCACATCGCCACCAATTGCACCGGTCCTGAAAACTCTTCCAAGGTCATCCGAAAACTAATTCAGTCAATGAAAAAACTGCAACAAAGTAAAAAGGGAACCAGTCCACGGTCTTCAGAGCCAGAAAGAAAAGGTGGCCAAGTCACTGTGAGCCAAGTTGATCCTTCCCCTTCCAGCCAGATTCCTACAGGTCTCATTGGGGAACCAACCATAGGCCAAATTATCATTGAAGGTCAGCTTTGTGATGCCTTAATGGACAGTGGTTCCACTGTCTCTATTATATTTGAGGGCTGGTACACCCAACACCTATCCCACTTACCATTACACCCCATTTCGAGTCTAGACCTCTGGGGCCTTGGCCAGACCAGTTATCCCTATAAAGGTTTCATCGCTGCTCAAATACAGTTCCCCGAGGATATTGTGACAGGTGGATCCCGGACAGTCTTGGCTTTAGTCTGCCCAGAGCCGAATGGTCCTGAACCACAGCCAGTCATCATTGGCACCAATGCCCGGACTTTCATTCATGAGCCACAGCCTGAAATGGCTTCAAAGAGCAACAAGAGGGCACAAACCAGGCGGATATGCGCACAGCCCATCCAAAAGTCAGCTGTGACTACAAACAGAGCTGTAGCTTCTGTGAAATGGAGTGGACCGGGGCCGCTTACTATACCCCCTGGTTCTGGACTTACAGCCATGTGTAAAGTGTCCTGCTCTGAATCATTGGATGACAGCATATTAGTGATCGAGACACCTGTAACCAGATCCCTTCCTGCAGGGGTACTAATGCCTTCATGTGTGCTTTTGTCTATGGACATGGATACAGAACAATTCCCACTGTTCCTGAAAAATGAGACGACCAAACCAAAGTCCCTTCCTAAAGGCACGGTCATAGCTCATGTTCATAAAGCTGACATAGTCACCCAGATACAGCCAAGCCAAGTACCCCACCAAAGACTTGATCCGGCAGTATTCAATTTTGGTGAATCCCCCATTCCTGAAAGCTGGAGAGTCAGACTATCACAAAAGCTGGCTGAGCGACCTGAAGTTTTCTCTTTGACCGAATGGGATGTTGGACTTGCAAAAGGGGTTGAACACCACATCCGACTAAATGATGCCAGACCATTTCGAGAACGGGTAAGACGCTTGGCTCCCGCAGACATTGATGACGTTCGACGACACTTACAGGAGCTTCTTGCAGCTGGCATAATTAAAGAATCTCGTTCGCCATATGCTTCACCAATTGTCATCGCAAGAAAGAAAACTGGCAAAATTCGAATGTGCATTGATTACCGTACACTTAATTCCAGAACCATACCAGACCAATACACACTTCCGAGAATAGACGATGCCTTGGCCTGCCTCACGGGGAGTCGCTGGTTCTCTGTGCTTGACCTTCGCAGTGGCTATTACCAAATTGAGATGGCAGAAGAAGATAAAGAAAAGACTGCGTTCATTTGCCCCTTGGGTTTCTACCAATTTGAACGTATGCCTCAAGGGATCACTGGTGCCCCAGCGACATTTCAGCGATTAATGGAGAAGGCAGTAGGCGACATGAATCTTCTCCAGTGTCTCGTCTACCTCGATGATCTTATTGTGTTTGGTCATACTCTAGAAGAGCATGAAGAGCGCCTTCTGAAAGTGCTTGATCGCCTGAGAGAACAAGGTCTAAAACTGTCCATAGATAAGTGTCAATTTTGTCAACCCCAAGTCAAATACGTTGGTCACATCGTGTCTGCTGCTGGTGTCTCAACAGACCCTGACAAGATAAAGGCAGTGGCGAACTGGGAACCTCCAATGAACCTAAAATCACTGCAGTCCTTTTTAGGGTTCTGCGGTTATTACCGCAAGTTCATCGCCAACTATTCTGCCATAGTCCGGCCCCTCACAGATCTTACAAAGGGGTACCCACCAACACAAAAGAAACGAAAGAAGAATGAGGGCTTTGTCACACCATACTACCACCACTCTCAGCCATTTGGTGAGCGATGGACGCCCGAATGTACTGAGGCATTTCAAAAAATTGTCCAGTGTCTCACTCACGCCCCCGTCTTGGCCTTTGCAGACCCTTCAAAGCCGTACGTCCTTCACGTCGATGCCAGCCTTGATGGGCTTGGAGCGGTCCTTAACCAGGAACATTCTGATGGCTTACGTCCTGTTGCATTTGCTAGTCGCAAGCTGAGCCAGTCAGAGAGAAACTACCCTGTTCACCAATTAGAATTCTTGGCATTGAAGTGGGCAGTCGTGGACAAGTTTCATGATTATCTTTATGGGGCTCGTTTTACAGTGAGGACGGACAATAACCCCCTCACTTACATACTTACAACCGCCAAGTTGAACGCAACGGGTCATAGGTGGCTAGCCGCCCTCACCACTTACGATTTTGACATCCAATACAAACCTGGCCGAGATAATGTGGATGCTGATTGGTTGTCCAGAAATGCAATTGATGATGACCACAGTTGGAGAATAATATCCCCCGCTGGAGTTAAAGCTCTTTTCCACCCTGTGGACAGAACTCAGTCCTCCGAGCACTCAGAGCGACTTATCGATCAACTAGGGGCCAAGCCGAGTGCTATTCCTGATGCATATGCTTGTTTTACTCACCTGCAGTTAAGTCCTTTGGAGAGACTAAGCAAAGTAGATCTGGCCAAAGCACAAGACCTAGATCCTGTGATTGGTCGTGCCAAGAAAGCAGTTCAAGTTGGGGTCTGGCCCTCCAACGGACATCCTGAGTTATTGCTTCTACAAAGGGAAAGTTCAAAACTCCTGATGAAAGATGGACTGTTGCACCGGAAAGTTTCCAGACCTGATGGCCGCCAGAACTTACAACTCGTTCTCCCAAGTCAGTTCCGACCACAAGTACTCAGGGCGCTTCATGATGATTCTGGGCACCTTGGAATAGATCGCATCGTTGAGCTATTGAGAGACAGGTTTTTCTGGCCCAAGATGGTCTCCGATGTTACCGACTACATCAAGAATTGTGGCAGGTGTGTTGCCCGCAAAACCCTACCCCAACGGGCTGCACCACTAAATCAAATCACTAGCAGTGGCCCTCTCGACCTGGTCTGCATAGATTTTTTATCTATTGAGCCTGATGTGAAGGGAGTGGCCAATGTCCTCGTGGTTACAGACCATTTTACCCGTTACGCCCAGGCCTATGTCAGCAAAGATCAAAAAGCCTCAACCGTTGCCAAGATTTTGGTTGACAAGTTCTTTATTCACTACGGACTGCCTGCGAGGATTCACTCTGATCAGGGACGTGATTTTGAGAGCCGATTAATCAAAGAGCTGCTGCAAATGTTGGGCATAAAGAAGTCAAGGACGACTCCTTATCATCCCCAGGGTGACCCACAACCGGAACGTTTTAACCGCACCCTCCTATCTATGCTGGGCACGCTCAATCCCTCTCAAAAACAAAGGTGGAGTCAACATATCAGTTTGCTGGTTCACGCTTACAATTGTACGAAAAATGACTCTACCAGTTATTCACCATACTACCTCATGTTTGGTCGTGAGGCTCGTCTGCCAGTTGACATATGTTTTGGGACATCTCCAGATGGCAAAGATCACCAAAGTTACCTTCAGTATGTTGAAAAGCTAAAAGCAGAGTTGCAACAGGCTTACCAATTGGCACAAGAAGTTGCAGACAAGAGCCACCAGCGCAACAAAAGATACTATGACACTAGAGTAAGAAATCAAGTTCTAGAACCTGGAGACAGAGTACTCATTCGAATGACAGGTGTACCTGGCAAGAATAAACTGGGAGATAAGTGGAACTCAAGCCCTTATATAGTGATGGAAAAACTGCCAAGCTTGCCGGTTTACAAGGTAAAGTCGGAAAAAGGTAGAGTCGTTGTCAAAACTCTGCATCGTGATAATCTCCTACCTATTGGACACCTGGTTCGGTTTCCTGTTGATCATGAAGAGAAACCAGAATACCACCGATCTGAAACAAGGTCCTCAACAAAAATCCAGACAAACATGCATGATGACAGTGCAATGCACGGAACGGACAAGGAGCTTCTGTCTGATGCGGAGGAAGACGATTTGTGGTACCTATCCACTGCTCAGAGAGAGTCGGTTTCCCAAGCACTAGATCTACTGGCAGACCACGTCAACCGACCAGAGTCTCATGTCACTACAGACCCCACAACACCTTCAAATAGTGCTTGTCCGACAGAACCTATGAGTGCAGTCACAGCCTCAGAGGCTGAGAAGGGACCAGAGGTTAGGCAGCTACCTGACGACCCGGTGGGGGCCACAGGTCTAGCTGGGGAAGCGACCCTTTTGGCTAGTCAGTCTGAAAGCATTGCAGAGCCCCTTAATAATCATCATTCACGACGAGAGATTAAGCCAGTCATTCGGCTCAGTTATGACAGGCCTGGACATTCTTTCGACGAGCCATTAGTGATAGTACACCGTGGAGTAAGAATCACCATTGGAAGAAGGAGCCATGCCCCTGTGGTCCAGTGTGTGCCTCCTCTAGTTTAGCTTGGGGTTTTTATGACAAGTAATTTAGCCAACAAGGGTAAATTGAATTGTTCTGCGTAGATAGTCCGATGAGGGCATCTGGACTTTTAGAAGGGGGAGGATGTAACCCCTTGGGTTATATATATACAGTATAACTCTTTTTTCCTACACACCTTAAACATGTTCTTACATGCAATGCATTGTAGGCCTTTTTACTTTAAACAGTAATAATCGCCTTTTACTTAATCTGGCTAATGTTTTGCACTCACATATTGGAGGTTTTACACACTGTAAAAGTCCTTAACATTATAGTATGTACAAGTATTTTCAATTGGCTTAAAACACCCAGTAAATGTAGCGTTTTTGTTAGTAACTGTTATTTACCACTGCCAGTAAATGCATCGTTTCACTTGTTGCTACCCTGCTGGTCTGTCAAGGGCAAAATCAAGTTTAAGCAATTTGATTGGCTGTATGGTCTGGGGTGAGGGCGTTTAAGCAATTTGATTGGCTGTGATGCTCTGGGGGGAAAAAAAGCGTTGTTGGAGGTGTGAAGGAGTTGGTGGGCAGCCGTTGATGAACAGGTTTGGATCAATACCGCTGGGACTTTTTGTTTTAGCTAAGATTGAAGCTACAAAACTTTTCCCTGGACGTTTTTGTCTGTTTTCTGGAGCCACTGAACCGGACCACGCTCAGCGTATTGCTTGGATGTGGAGCTGCGGACCCAAACCACGCTCATGAACAGGAAAGTACCGTTGGACTGAAGTTGGAGAAGTTTGATTGCCGTTAGTTCCAAACTGGTAATCCATGGTGGGGGTGAGTAACCCATTCCTCGCTGTTGTTCTGGGAGCCGCCATCTCTGGAACTGCTATTCTGAGGATGATAGCTCACTGAGTCCCTTCAGGCCTGCAACGTTTTAGAGCTAACTGACTGCTTTGTTAAGTCAAGAGACTGAAAAGTGTGGTTAATTCACTCAGCCTTGCCTGCTGATTTTTTGAGACTGAAAAGTGTGGTTAATTCATTCAGCCTTGCCTGCTGAAGTTTTGAGACTGAAAAGTGTGGTTAATTCATTCAACCTTGTTTGCTGATTTTTTGTTGATGTTATATGTATTCTGTTTGAGGGGTTGTTTTGTACAGTTCTGAGACAGTCTGGTTGCACTAACTGTACTAAATGTTTAACTGTGCTCTAATGTGCATTGCCCTACTGACCAGTACAGTTTATTAAACTGGTATGTTTTTTCAACTTTACTATTTTTCCTATTCCTTCCGTATTTAGTATAATGTTAAATTTGCATGTCATTTAGATTTTAGCTGGATTTATCTAGTTTTGATATTGGGCTCAGTTACACACTCTATTTACAGCATAGGCTGTCACCAAATAACACACTTATTTCATATTGTGAAGTATTTCATAGAGTGTATGTCAGAGAAACTGGGCGCTGTTCATAGGGTAAACGTGAACAGTGGTTACATACACTACACGCGGCTCCGCTCCGCTCCGCTCCGCAGGTCGCAGCTGAGCGAGTCCAAAGTCCACTGCCTCCGCTCAGCTCAGGTCCGCCTGGATGCGCCGCTCCAAGACGCATGCGCGGGAATTGCGAGATTGCGCGATAAATCAAGTGATAAATAATGAAGTCAGAACAAAACAATTCATTCGGTGGAAGAAGGAGAACAACAGTAAAGGCTGCCTTGATCTTCTCTCGTAAATAAGCGACAGGACATGGTTTGAGCAACAGGAAGTGATGTTTACATTTCAGAATAAAATACTTTTTTTTTTTTATTTCTTGTATTGCGTTATTAGGTGTAGTCATAGTCATAAATATAATAGTTTAGTCATAGAATAGTCATAAATAATAGTTTGACAGCATTTTTGTACAAATAAATCCGTATAGAGCTAGGATTAGTCCGCCCGTGGTGATTTTATTTTGTAAATACGGAAGTTGTGCTCGTTCCTTTTCCTGTTGGTGCGACGTAATCTTCAAAAGTTGACTCCGGCACAGCTCCGGCATCCGGCAGAAATAGAAAAATTTCTAATTTTGACGGACTGCCGTCCGCTCGCCGCAGCTCACCGCCGCCGTGCGGAGCCAGTGTACTTTATCTCATTGATTATAATGGGTGAGTATTTGCTGCGGAGGTCGGACCGGAGCGGGGCGGAGCTGCAACGCGTGTAGTGTATTTTTGGCGTAAGCTGAAGCCCATACTATCCAGAAAGAACCTGGAGACAGTAATCCATGCTTTCATAACATCGAGGCTCGATTACTGCAATTCACTTCTGTTTGGAATCAGTCAGTCCTCCATTGCACGGCTACAGCTGGTCCAAATGCTGCAGCCCGATTCTTAGCTGGTACAGGCCATAGAGAGCACATCACACCAGTTTTGGCCTCCCTGCATTGGTTACCCATTCACCTTCGGATCCAGTTTAAAATACTCCTGTTTGTTTTTAAATCTCTGAACAGTTCCGCTCCTCCCTATCTCACTGACCTTCTGCAGCCATATGTCCCACCGCACTCTCTGAGGTCAGCAGACCAGATGCTTCTTTCAATCCCAGATATTCGCCGTAAGCTAGAGGTGACAGGGCTTTCTCAGTTGCAGGTCCAAGACTGTGGAATGAGTTGCCACTGAGTGTCAGGCAGGCTCCCACACTCACAGTGTTCAAGTCTCGCTTGAAAACCCACTTCTCTTCTCTTGCCTTTAACACAGTGTGATTTGTTTTGATCCTTTGTTTTCCTGTCTGCTGTGGTTCTTTGTTTCTATTGTACAGCACTTTGGTTGGCCTCATTGCTGTTTTAAGTGCTATATAAATAAATTGGTATGGTATGGTATTCTAAGATCCATAACTTGTTCTGTTGTTCCTAGAAGTTACGGACGCGTGATTTCATCATCAAGAGTTAAATTATAGGAATTTGATCGATCAATCAGTGTGCATACTGTATGTTGATGTAATTTTATGATTCTGTTAATAAATCATTCAGTTCTGCTGATCAACATAAATTAACGTTTCATGCCTTTTGCATCTCATCACCTGGTCACAAAATTTCTTGATTATCCTGAAAAAGAGAGAACCCGTGAATTATTGATGATAATTTGTGTCACTATAAAACTCTGCTCATTTTACATCTGGTGTACAGTAAATTCAGTAAAACTGATCACCCCTGTACCCCTACAAATGCTTAGCAAATTTTAGCTCTTTGTTTTGCTGCTTTTTGATTTTAACTACTATTTAGCTTATTCTAGCAATTGTTCATACCATTTCAGTTTTTAGGTCTAGTTTTGGCTTTTAGCTAATTTTTTGCTACCGTTAGCTTTTCTGTATGGTTTTTGCTCCTTTACATTACAACTTCCATTTTGTTCCTTTAAGATGATCTTTTTGTTTTAACTTTAACTCAATTTCAGCTTATTCAACCTTTTTTATTTTGTTTGCAAACAAATGAACATGCAAAACCTCAGTAAAGTTATTCATGATTCTCTCTGCGTATTTACAGGAAGTGCTATTTCTCCAGTTTGTAGATTAGCTTCAGTTTTTATGAAGGAGCATGATAACTTTATCATTTAAAAACATTGGCGTTGTGTTCAACCCGAGACCAAGTCAAGACCAAGACCAGAGTATACTGAGACAAGACCAAGACTTTTAAGGTCCGAGCCTAAGTCAAGACCAAGACCTCAAATAAAATGAATAAAATATTACATTTTATTTAAAATATTTTGTATAAAAGTTACATACCAGAACTTTGCTTGCTTTTGAATGAATATATCAGCTTTTATAAAATTTCAAAGCTACATAACAAAGAAATCAGACATTCAGTGGCCTAACTTCATGTGATTCAACAATAAAATTACATAGCTGTTAAATTAGAAGCAGTTTCATCACATGGCAAGCCTTAAAAAATGGATGTGGCAAAACACTCTTCATAAGTCCAAACTCCAGACCAAGGATAACCATGTAGTTGCATTAGTTACAAGTACAAGTATATTATTTATGATTTAAATAGCCAAAATTTATAACTGATAATTTAGAAGGCATTTTCTCCCACACCCAATCACTTCTCATTTTCGTCTGGTGTTGCCAGATAGAGTCAAGGTTTTCCAGCCCAAAAATCTGTTAAAAACCGCCATATCAGACAAAAATGTACCCAATCAATATATTGTTACAGTTTATTTAATGCTTGAATATGAACGCACATCTGTACAACCCAAGGTAATTAAACAATATGTGGCAAAATGCAACAATCCAACAAAAATCTTCCCAGCAAAACCAGAATGAAAACCGCCCAATTGGAATTAAACCGCCGAATCTGGCCACACTGGGAGTGACATGTGGGAGTGAAAGGGGGTGGGCGTGACAGCGGTGACAAAAATATTTATTTAGCAATGAGTCACGTTATCGCATGGATTTGAATCAGTACGTTTTGCATCCAATTAAAACAAAGATGTTGACAAATACCTGGAAACTGGACAACATTCTGGCAAGTTAGTGATATTTCCACAGTTGTGGTCTGGACTGGTCTTGAAATAAGATCCTGAGTCCTCAATGTCCGAGTCCAAGACAAGACCGAGACCATCAAAAAATGGTCTTGAGACCGGTCTCAAAACCAAGTACTACAACACTAACAAACATTATAATGTACAAAATAAAAATAAAAATACAGCTTCTATATAATTGATGCCAAAGCTACAAAGGCATAAAATACGTAGTGAAAAAAATTGTTCTTTAAAATCTGATTTCGAGTCTTGTACTGATGATAATCATTTTCACACTCACACAGTGACACACAAACCAGATTTCAACGAACAGTCCTGAGGGCTCTCTCTCATGCAAGAAGGTGCTTTGTCATGTTTTTGTGGCTGCTGGGTTTCTTTTCTTGTCTCTCTGCACTCTCCAAGCCTCGTCTAATTCAATACGTGCTTCATTTTTCCCCCCCTCAACATGCCATCACCACTGCCAAGGTTCAGAGCAGGCCCCAAAGGGTCATTAGGATAACATATCCATTTATTGTGCAAGATATACATTTGGCTAAACAACAACCCTCCAGAGGAACTAGTTGGAGGGTTGTATTTCTGTGTGACAACCATTGGCCTGCTTGATCTTTTCTTTGACACAAATTCTTGTGTCATAGCATCAGTGAAAGTTGCCTTTTTGAATCCCACATGTGGTTCATTTTCAGTTTGTGGAGCGGACGCAGCTTCTTTGTTTACTGTAAAAACAGTTTTGTGCTCATTTGAGAAGCTTTATTCCAGCTTAGATCTTTTTTTTCTTTTGGGACTAATTTATTATTTAATCAGAGTTTTAGCTAAATAAAGATATAATGTTCAGGGTGTGGCTGGTTGTTGGGAAAAATGGCTAAAGATCAATGCAGTACACCGATCCAGAACAAGAGTTGACAACTAAATGCCAAATGACATTAGGATTGAAATTTAATCGTCTCTCTGAAAAACTCGGAGGTCCAGAAAAATGAGGAACATATACTTTTTCTGCACATGTAAAGGAACAAGTTTAAATATTTTTACTGACATATTAAATTATTTTCAAACCTTGTGGTCGAGATAAAATTTAGCAAACAAAATTTAGTAAAAAGTGTTGTTTATTTCATTGTCAGGAGATGTCTATTCTTTCCTTGACAGTAATATGAATATAATTGGTTTTACCTACAACAGACAGCAGTCACAGCAATCTAAGTTTGGAAAGTCAATGATAAACTTTCCTGTGTGAGTTAAGGCTAATTTATTTCTTCATAAATTGTTTGTTGCTGGTAAAGATTTTGTGTTTGCACTGCCTCTGATATCTTTGCACAACCCTCTGAACTATTGTTCGCCAAGTAAGTGTCATGTATTGTGACTGGTCAGAAATTAATTGGCCTGTTTATGCAGGAAGTAGCAGAATAATCAACTGTGACTAAATATCCAGTCTGCAAACTGTGCTGTCGTGTGAAACATCTTTAGGAACAAAAATAAAATAAAATATCTCACATCCACGATCAGTGAGACAGGATGCTTTTCGTCAAGTGTAAAGCCACCTTTTAGGCTAACTGCTACTCAGAAAAAGACCCATTGAAATTGGAACTTTTTTCATCTAAAACAACTCAAATTCTAAATTAAACCAAACTCCATATTTTATTTTTTACAGCCATAATTTTTGACTGAGACAGCTATGTTTTCATTATATTCTCAACTGAACAATGTTTCCATACATATGTAGCAACTTGAACAATGCCGTTGATGAACTGAGCCTGTCAGTGATTGGTTTGTTCTTTTAAAACAAACAGTACAGGTAGTCCCTTTTGTCATACAGAAATCCTCTCATCTCTCTGACAACACCATGCTGTATCTGCTTTGTATGATGGAAAAGTGAAAAGGGGGGAATATATTCAATGGTGGTAATTTTTAGCAGCCTGTCGGCTCAGCTTCCCCATAAAACGTCCTGAAGAATTCTTCAAAATGAGTTTGCTGTGACAGTCTATTCATTCATCCATCCAGCCATCCATCCATTATCTTTTACCCGTTTCTTCCTTTTGGGTTGTGGGGGACTGGTGCCCATGTCACTGTGTGAGAGGCAAGTTCATCACAGGGACACGTAGAGACAAACGAGACAAACAATCATTCACTCTCTCACAATTTAGAGTTATCAATCAGCTTAACATTTATTTACCGTATTTTCCGGAATATAGGTTGCACCGGAATATAGGTCGCATTGTCCAATTATTGCCAAAGAATTGGAAAAATCCACATATAGATCACACCTGAATATAGGTCGCACCTACATCAAAATGTGGACCGTGTTTAGCTCTGCTGCAAATGTCTGCCACAGGAGCGCACAGCAAGGCTTTTAAGAAGATTAACACTTAAAAACAATTATTTGTTTGATAAAAATTATAGCAAATATGTGTCTGAGCTGAACTTTTCTTTAATAAATGAATAATTTTAGCAGGATAAACACCTAAAAATATATATTTGTTAGCTGACATTATTGTAAGAGTGTGTCTCAGTTTAATTTTTGTTAATAAATTATTACAAATCAGCTTATTTTATAAAAAGCCATAAATAGGTTGCACCTGAATATAGGTCGCAGGGCATGCAAAAATGATAAAAAGCTGCGACGTATATTTCGGAAAATACGGTATCTGCTCTGTGGGAGGAAATTGGAGTACCCAGAGAAAACTCACGCATGCACAGAGAGAACATTCAAACTCCACCCAGATAGGCCCAGGACCAAGATTTGAACCAGCGACCTTCTTGCTGAGAAGCAACAGCTTTACAAACTGAGCCACTGTGCCACCTGTGACAGTCTACTGCAGGTAAAATAGTAAATACACATTAAAGCTCCACACAACCTTTTGCTATGATGAAAGCCCCTTAAATCTTGTTTTTTGGTCTATTTACAGTTCTTGTTCTTGTTCTTTTGGTTCTTGTTCTTATTCTTCTTGTTCGTGTTCTTCTTCTTCTTGTTGTTCTTCTTGTTGTTCTACTTCTTGTTGTTGTTCTTGTTCTTTTTGCTCTTGTTTTTTTTGTTCTTCTTCTTGTTCTTTGTGTTCTTCTTGTTCTTGTTCTTTTTGCTCTTGGTTTTTTTTGGGTTCTTTTTCTTGTTCTTTGTGTTCTTGTTCTTTTTCTTGTTCTTGCTGGTTTTGTTCTTGTTCTTCTTGTTCTTGCTGTTTGTTTAAAAAATAACTGGAGACCTATTTAGCGCTAAACACTGATAAAACAGCATAAATCTGACATCTCCTCAGCGGATCTCAGCGAAATGAAAAGTACTTAGTTCCACTCTGGTGAGCCTCTAACAGGTCATACTGCCACGTGCATTTCATTGATTTACAAAGCAGAACATTCAGTGCTGATCTTATTCTGTCATGTTTAAAGCTGCAGTATTAAGTTCATTGTATTGCAGCCAGATCATTTTCTGTAAAAAGATTTACAGCATTCAATAACAATCAGTCATGTCTATCGAATAATTCCTGAAACAGATTTTTTTCTTACATGACGCCAGGAACTTTACATTTTAGATTTAGAACACATCCAGGTTTTCACCCATCAGTGAAATATGGAAACTTCCTGCCCCTGTGTTCTATGTAGAAAGTATTCAAGAAGTTGTTTCTACTTTAATTCAGTTGGGGTTTATCAGGGTAGAGTGACACGACGAAACGAGCCAGTTCAGGAAGGTAAAAACATTAAAGAGAGGAGATTTGTGAGCTGTGGATTTGCCTGTGAGACAGCTTTTGAAATGACCCGTGAATGATTTCTGCTGTAACAAGAGCCCAGATCAGCAGAGAGACAATCAAACACAGAGTAAAAGAACAAGAAAATAGTGAGTGAAGCCAGCGGAAAGTAAATGACTCACTCTTATCCTGTTCTGGAGGCTCCAGGATGTCACTGTCTGTGTCACTGGGAACATGCCAAGGCTGTCTGATGGCCTGTAACTGCTGGTAAAACTCATCCTGAAATGGAAAAAGAACACAGCGCCAGAGAGGTGATCAAACACTACAATTATTCATATTTTGAGTCAACAAGCAAAAAATAAATAGGTGGGAAGGAAAGGTTAAAGAATCTCTACATAGGCATCTTAGAGTTTGCATATTCTTACAGGTATTACTCAGATCATATTGATTTTAGATCTTTTGAAGTGAGGTCCTGTGGAAACGTTATACACATTTAGTGTCTTTCCTGTTTTAGATAACTGTTCGGAGAGTTTACTTCTTACTGATTTGACAAGCTAACAGCTAACCAGAACAAAACCAAAGTGGATATTCATTAATTAATTAATTTAATTTGTCACATTTGTCATCTGTGTATGTTCCCATACTTGACAGACGAAATTGGTCTCAGCATTTAACCCAACCACCACCAGGTGGTGCAGTGAGCAGCCGTAGTCAGCGCTCGGGGAGCTGGGGAAATAGATGTGCACTCATAGACACCCCAAGGTGTGTGCCGTGGCTGGGGTTCGAACCTGGGTCCTTTGGATAACAAGTCCGATTCTCTGCCACTACACCATCATCAAAGTACATGCTCAATAATCCAGGTATAACACCCAACAATGTTCATTCAGATCATCTGGACGGTTTCTTTTTTATGTCGAGATGTGCTTTTCCACTTTAGAGTAGGCTGTTGGGGGAGAATCAGTTTTGTTTTGCGTTTGCTCAGACTGATGAAGCCCTCTGGATGGAGGGCGCAACGCCTCAGCACAGAAATAGAGGCTAAAATAGTCCAGATGGCCTGACTGAACATTGTTGGATTGTTGCAATTATTAAATAACTCAAAATTTAAAAGTGTCAGTGACTTACGCAAACACAGTTTTAAAACGTTTACACCTCTGCCATTTCAACAATACACACGTACTCTGGCAGAAATACTTGTATTATGATATTCCTCATGAAAGTTCCTCAGGCTACACCTGGTGTACTACAGCTGGTGATGCTGCTATTTAGGTTTACTAAGAATTGCTAAAAGTAGTTTTTAAGATGGGATCAGCTTAATTTGCTTTATTTAAGCTTGTCATTCTTGTCAGATTTTTTTTTTTCAAACTGACATTCTACAAAGATCCATCTACAACAGGTAAGTTATTCATTTTTTCAGAATTTTTTTAATTGAACCTCATTGCAAAAGCTGTGAATAATTAATTCAAGCTCTGACAAAAGGTACATATTGAGCAGGATACATTTTTTTTTTTATCAAGCCTTGAAGTGTGTTTAAAACAATTAAATCGGTGTAAATTGTAAATAAAAATATATTTTTTGTGAATTACTTAAAAAAAACTTCCTGAAACATATGTTTCACTGAAAACAATAATTTATGTGGACGTTGTGGTAAATTATGTTCTCTTGTTTAGAAAAAATAATACTAATTTGATGTTTATAACAGTAGAAATCCTTGAATGAATAAAAATTGACAATAAAGAAACAAACAAACAAACAGCCAGTTTGTGCGGTTGTTTCTCTCCATCCTAAATACTTGGTGAGTTGTGTAAGGTTTATGCAACACAGTAGTAAACATGTTTTCATCCCAGTTGTTTTTCAATGTTTTAAACGTCTCACTTTCAGTACCAGACTCCTTCTGTTTTTGCACTTTAAACAACTTAGTGACTGGGTTAAAACAGAAAACTGTTTTGTTTAAAAACTAATTTTACATAATGGTGCCACCAAAAAAAAAAGAAAAAAGTTTATTAAACTAAAACATATAAAATCTGATCTTTTCAACCTGAAAGGTCAGAAGTTGCTGCATAGAAATAAGTATTTGTGCAAAATTTGTAAACTTTTACTGACAATCCAAATGGATAACCAATTTATTCAGGTATGAAGTTTATGAATTTTTACGTTTCGCATTCAAGGCTTTAGTTATTCGATAAGAGAACAGGTGGCCTCAATAAAAGCCAACTGGGTGCACTGGAATAAAGTTTTGGATCATGTCATGAGGTGTCAACTGGTATGACTGTCAAAAAGTATCCAAAGACACCGTAAAGCTACTGGCCGTCATTAGGAAAGCCTTCAAAAACAGCTTCGATTTAACAGGGCTGCTGTTAAGAAATCATGAAAGGAAAATATGAAAAGAGATCCCTCTGAAAGTAGCCCTTTAATACCAGGCTCATTTTTCCACAATGAAATGACATCCTACTGTACAGACCTCCACGACTCTCCACAAAACCCCACACGAAGTATGTGTGTGTTTGCTAGGTTCATAAGCTCACACTTAATCTGTGTGTGTAAAAATGTTCATGTTCTGCAGCTTTCCTGGAAATGCACGTTTTATCTTATTTTACTCAACTTTCTCATCAAGTGAGTCCGTTTATCAAAGGTTTTTCATGTTTAAACCAGGTTTCACTGCAACAGTAGAGACAACTTGTCACATAAAGGCTATTTTCATTTCAAATAATAGTCCAAAAGTGGGTATTTTCTGTTCTGCCACACAAAAAGCTACAGCCAAGAGACAAAGACTTGTTACAGAGGAACCAGCTAGACTGTTTCTGTCTAGAGGTTAAGTAAATACACAAAAAGTAAGTGCAAAAATAACAATTTGTGGTTTATGTGCTGGGCTTTTTGTCTGCCTGGCTCATACTTTCTGGAGTCGTGTCATGACTATCTTCAGGCAGTCACTGTGCTGTGCCAAAACTTATTCTGTCTATGTAACAAACTACAACCAGGAATGCATTTTCACATCCCCACACATTTTTTTTAAAATAGATTTTTAAAACCATAATGCCCATACAGAATATTTTTGTTTCTAGAAAAGGTCGAGTTCACCGTTTAGGGTTTTATGCTTGGATAAGATAACTGGTGGGTTTTTATTTGACAAAGAGATATGGAAGAAGTGTTTACACTCTTTTTCAAATAAGACTGTATTGTTAGACGTCTTTACAGAGTTCGCTTGCAAGGAACAAAAAATCTTTAGGACAAAAGTTGCAAACTGCAACACATTTTTGTTTCACTTTAAAA
Organism: Garcialebias charrua; assembly: GCA_038048925.1. NCBI lineage: Eukaryota > Metazoa > Chordata > Actinopteri > Cyprinodontiformes > Rivulidae > Garcialebias > Garcialebias charrua. Next base: position 179,283 of record JBBPBX010000003.1, on the reverse strand, counting down.
TAAAAGAAACAATATACTATGATACAGTATAAAATGATGCAACTGCACTAAAGGATATGATGTGATACCATACAATTCAATACAATTTGATGCAATTTGAAATACATTTTTGTAATATTTGATATAATATGATGGAATGCAATAATCTATGATGCAATACAACATGATGTGATACATTGCAACAGGATATAATATCGTATGATCAAATGCAATATGGTATGATATAATGCAATGCAAAATAATGTGATGCATTGTGATACAATATGATATGATGGAATATATCGTCATACGATGTGATTTGAAATACATTTTCATAATATTTGATATAATATAATGGAATGAAATAATATAATAATAATAATAATAATAATAATGTGTTTGTCTGTCATCTGTGTATGTTTCCCATACACAGACGAAATTCGTCTCTGCATTTAACCCAACCACCACCAGGTGGTGCAGTGAGCAGCCAGAAAGCGCTCGGGGAGCTGGAGAATTAGGTGTGCACTCATAGACACCCCAAGGTGTGTAGTGGCCGGGACGCGAACCCGCGTCCTTCGGGTCCCAAGTCAAAGCCCTGCCACTACACCATCTTGGCTCCATATGATGCAATACAAAATTATGTGATACATTGCAACAGGATATAATGTCATAAAATGAAGTATGATACAGTGCAATATGGTATGATATAATGCAATGCAAAATAACGTAATGTATTGTGATACATTACGATATGATGGAATATGATATATCATCATCTGATGCAATTTGTCATACGATGCAAGATGATCCAGTGCAATACTGAGCAATGGTACCATATTTTTTGGATTATAAGGCACAATATTGATGAATAGGTCTGTTCATACATAAGGATTGTAAGGGGCATTAAGTGAAACAAAACAGTCAGATAAGTCAAACTTTATTCAGCTCATTCACAATTTCCACATAAAATTGGTTTGAGGTCAGTAAACACAACCAGAATTAATACATAAGGAGCACCTGATTATAAGGCTCACTGCTGATTTTTGAGAAAATTAAAGGATTTTAAGTGTGCCTTATAGTCCAAAAAATACGGTAATATAATGTAAGGCAACAGAATATTATGCACAATATTGTTGCCTTGGGGAAATTTATTTTCATTGTCCCAATAGGTTCCTCCACACAAGTTCTATAAAGAGACTTTTAAATAAATCTTGAACAAAACAGCCATAGTGAGATACAATGCACAATTTATCCACAACACTCTCAGCTTTTAAATGTATCAAAATATGAATAACTCAGTTGAGTAACCCCAAAAATACACTACACGCGGTCCGTGTCCGCTCCGCTCCGCAGGTCGCAGCTGAGCAAGTCCAAAGTCCACTGCCTCCGCTCAGCTCAGGTCCGCATGGATGCGCCGCTCCAAGACGCATGCGCGGGAATTGCGAGATTGCGCGATAAATCAAGTGATAAATAATGAAGTCAGAACAAAACAATTCATTCGGTGGAAGAAGGAGAACAACAGTAAAGGCTGCCTTGATCTTCTCTCGTAAATAAGCGACAGGACATGGTTTGAGCAACAGGAAGTGATGTTTACATTTCAGAATAAAATACTTTTTTATTTATTTATTTCTTGTATTGCGTTATTAGGTGTAGTCATAGTCATAAATATAATAGTTTAGTCATAGAATAGTCATAAATGATAGTTTGACAGCATTTTTGTACAAATAAATCCGTATAGAGCTAGGATTAGTCCGCCCGTGGTGATTTTATTTTGTAAATACGGAAGTTGTGCTCGTTCCTTTTCCTGTTGGTGCGACGTAATCTTCAAAAGTTGACTCCGGCACAGCTCCGTCGTCCGGCAGAAATAGAAAAATTTCTAATTTTGACGGACTGCCGTCCGCTCGCCGCAGCTCACCGCCGCCGTGCGGAGCCAGTGTACTTTATCTCATTGATTATAAAGGGTGCGTATTTGCTGCGGAGGTCGGACCGGAGCGGAGCGGACTCGGACCGCATGTAGTGTATTTTTGGGGTTACGCACCAAGGTTGAAAGCTTGTTTCTGTTTGGGGTCTTACCTCAGACAGATACGCCCGAAGGCTGGCACCAAGGCTGTCTGTGGTACTTAAACCTGGAGGAGTGAGCAGCGGTCGAGGCAGTATTGGCTGACATGTGGGCGTCACAGGGCGGCTTCGCGACCTCCTGAACGTCACCTCTTTATGAGATCCAGGGTTAAACGTGGAGCGTGTCAGTAAGCTAGTAGGGGTTAGAGATTTGCTGGGGGTTCTGGGGGTTTGAGTCCTACTCCCAGGGTTGCTGAGAGACTTATTAGTCCGACCCATGGTCAGGGAGGTGGGTTTGGGGCTTAGCAAGGGGAGGTTGGCTGAGAAGCTGGGAGACCGGGGCCTGGAGACGAGGCTGGCCAGCGGAAGCGTGTCAGGTAGAGCTCGGTGGCGCAACGGGTTGTGGAGCAGACCGCCATGTGGATTGTTGGAGCTCCTAGATGTCATCTTTCCTACTTCTGCCAGTTTGGCCAGGTCCTTTTCAACCTCTGTTGAAGAGAGAATAAAAACATCCAAACATCACTCATTACACAGCTTTAAAAACAAACGTATAAAAAAGAAGACTCGAGTGCTCTTTGGTACCAAAAACGTAGTTTTAAAGGGGAAACAAGCAGTACTGTATGTAGATATCCCCCATTTTCAAGATGAGTTATTTTCTGTACTGGAATTTACAAAGTATACTGGGAATGCAAGTAACCCTTACAGTTTTTGGTGCAAGATCAAGGGGGTAGGGGTTGTTTAAGAATAGAGGTAGGTTTTTTTTTTTTGCTTATCCAGGTAGCACAGAGGGACAGATCTTTGGGATTGGCCGGGAGCATTTTTATCCAATACAAGTTGCAATGGCAGAGCCAGTGCGTGGCCAATGGCGGCCTTAGCCATCATAGATTAATCTTAGGCCACCTCACCAACCATTCATTATACATTTCATTCTGTGACAGGGGACAAAAAGAGCGATAATAAGCGATAAATCGAAAAATATATATACAGTATATATTTTGTTTTAAAATTTATATTTATCACAGATTTTTATTTTATCCATCCATTGTCTTCCGCTTATCCGGAGTCGGGTCGCGGGGATAGCAGCCTAAGTAGGGAGGCCCAGACTTCCCTCTCCCCAGCCACTTGGAGCAGCTCCTCTGGGGGAATCCCAAGGCGTTCCCAGGCCAGCCGAGAAACATAGTCCCTCCAGCGTGTCCTGGGTCTTCCTCTGGGTCTCCTCCCGGTGGGACATGCCCGGAACACCTCACCAGGGAGGCGTCCAGGAGGCATCCTAACCAGATGCCCGAGCCACCTCAACTGGCTCCTCTCGATGTGGAGAAGCAGCGGCTCTACTCCGAGTCCCTCCCGGATGACTGAGCTTCTCACCCTATCTCTAAGGGAGAGTCCAGACACCCTGCGGAGAAAACTCATTTCAGCCGCTTGTATCCGAGATCTCGTTCTTTCGGTCACAACCCAAAGCTCATGACCATAGATGAGGGTGGGAACGTAGATCGATCGGTAAATTGAGAGCTTTGCCTTTCGACTCAGCTCTCTCTTCACCACGACAGACCGGTACAGAGCCCGCTTCACTGCGGATGCTGCACCTATCCGCCTATCGATCTCACGCTCCAGTTTTCCCTCATTCGTGAACAAGACCCCGAGATACTTAAACTCCTCCACTTGGGGCAGGACCTCATCCCCGACCCGGAGAGGGCATGCTACCCTTTTCCGGCTCAAGACCATGGCCTCGGATTTGGAGGAACTGATCCTCATCCCGGCCGCATCACATTCAGCTGCAAACCGCTCCAGCGAAAGCTGTAGATCACGATCTGATGAAGCCAATAGGACCACATCATCTGCAAAAAACAGAGAAGCGATTCTAAGGCCACCAAACGGATCCTCTCAACACCTTGGCTGCGCCTAGAAATTCTGTCCATAAAAGTTATGAACAGAATCTGTGACAAAGGGCAACCTTGGCGGAGTCCAACTCTCACCGGAAACGAGCCTGACTTACTGCCGGCAATGCGGACCAAGCTCTGACACCGGTCGTACAGGGACCTAACAGCCCTTATCAAAGGGCCTGGTACCCCATACTCCCGGAGTACCCCCCACAGAACCCCCCGAGGGACGCGGTCGAATGCCTTCTCCAAGTCCACAAAGCACATGTAAACTGGTTGGGCAAACTCCCACGCACCCTCCAGGACCCTGCTGAGGGTGTAGAGCTGGTCCAGTGTTCCACGACCAGGACGAAAACCACACTAGCCGTGTTTCCATCAAGGTTTCTAGGTGCGCATTTTGAAGTATCGCAGCAGAAAAGCTTAATGGAAACGGCAAAATGCGCAGTTACTTCCTGAAATTCGCCAAAAAGTTTATACGCTCGCTTGAGGTGGTTTTTGGGATCTTCGAAACCGAGCAGATGCGCAAAACGACAGATGGAAACACATTTGCCGACTCGTGCTGCCGAAGCGAACATTCACGTCACGTGACTGATCAGCTGTTTCCGCTCCGGACAACATGTAACATCGCTAAAACTAGTTGGCATGACAGAATAAATACAACTCGCCCGATAGCAACACGTACCTGAAATATTCTCTCCATTTTGACGAGATGTGTGGCCGGGTTCTGTTTTCAACCGCTACTTCCTGTTTACTGTAGACATGCGCAGTGCTGACGTCTGACGTAATGACGCTGACGTCTGACGTAATGACGCTGTGCGTGGCTTGGTAGATGCGCTACAAGTCAGTAGATGGAAACACTTCTGCTTCGCATTAATTTGTATTTACATATTTGCGAGATTTCAAAAATTAGCTCAAAAATCGAAATGAAAATGGATGGAAACACAGCTACTGCTCCTCCTGAATCCGAGGTTCGACTATCCGACGGACCCTCCTCTCCAGAACCCCTGAATAGACCTTACCAGGGAGGTTTAAGAGTGATCCCCCTATAGTTGGAACACACCCTACGGTCCCCCTTTTTGAATTGGGGAACCACCACCCTAGTCTGCCAATCCAAGGGAACTGCCCCCGATGTCCACGTGAAATTGCAGAGTCGCGTAAGCCAACACAACCCCACAACATCCAGAGCCCTAAGGAACTCCGGGCGAATCTCATCCACCCCTGGAGCCTTGCCACCATGGAGCTTTTTAACCACCTTGGTGACCTCAGCAACAGAGATTGGAGAGCCCGACCCAAAGTCCCCAGGCTCAGCTTCCTCAGTGGAAGACGTACCAGTAGGATTGAGGAGGTCTTCGAAGTATTCCGCCCACCGACTCACAACATCCCGAGTTTATTTACTTTATTAATCCCAGAGGAAAGTTAAATGTTGATGTAACTCATTTAAACTAGATATAGTTGGGCTCACCTCAATGCACAGCATGGGCTCTGGAACCACTCTCTTTGAGAGGGGTTGACCTTATTCCACTCTGGAGTTGCTCATGGTGACAGGGATCGAGCTGGTATGGGTCTACTTGTAACCCCTCTACTTGGTGCCTGTGTGTTGGAATTTTCCCCAGTAGATGAGAGGGTGGCTTCCCTTCACCTTTGGGTGAGGGGACAGACTCTGACTGTTGTCTGCCTATGCACTGAACAGCAGTTTAGAGTATCTGGCCTTCTTAGAGTCCTTGGCTGGGTTGCTGGAAGGTGCGTCAGCTGGGGACTCATTTATTCTGCTGGGGGACTTCATTGCCCACGTGGGTAATGACAATGTGACCTGGAGGGGCGTGATTGGTAGGAACAGCCTCTCTGATCTGAACCCAAGCGGTGCTGTGTTGTCGGACTTCTGTGGTAGTCATAGTTTGTCTATCACAAACACCATGTTTGAACATTAAGTGCTGTTGTCGGACTTCTGTGGTAGTCATAGTTTGTCTATCACAAACACCATGTTTGAACATTAAGTGCACTTGGCACCAGGACGCTCTAGGTCGTAGCTCGATGATAGACTTCATAGTCGTGTCATCTGATTTGGGCCCTTTTTTTTGGACACTCGGGTGAAGAGAGGAGCTGAGCTGTCAACTGATCACCACCTGGTAGTGAGTTGGATCAGATGGTGGGGGAAGATGCCGGACAGACCCGGTAGACCCAAACATGTAGTGAGGGTTTGTTGGGAATGCCTGGCAGAAGAACTTGTCAGAGAAAGCTTCAACTTGCACTTCCGGGAGAGCTTTAACTGCATCCCAGCTGAGGTGGAGGACATGTCTGAGTGGGCCATGTTATGTACCTCACTTGTTGAGGTAGCTACCTTGAACTGTGGCCGCAAGGTTGTCAGTGCTTCTCGCGGTGGCCATCCACCAACTCAATGGTGGACACCCCAGGTTAGGGAGGCTGCCAAGCTGAAGAAGGAGTCCTATTGGGCCTTGTTGGCCAGTGGGACTCCGGAGGCAGCTGAGAAGTACCGGAGGGCCAAGCGGTCCGCAGCCTTGGCTGTTTCTGAGGCAAAATCTCAGATGTGGGAGGAGTTCGGTGAGACCTTGGATAACGACTCTTCAGTCGGCTCTGAGGAGATTCTGGCAAACCAGACGGCTGAGGAGGGGAAAGCAGCACTTTACTAACACAGTACTGTACATGTATTCAGTGAAGTGGACTGCTGTTGACTTCAACCAGTGATGTCGTCGGGAGGTGGAAGGAATACTTCTCAGACCTGCTCAATCCCACCAGCACGTCTTCCATGGAGGAAGCAGAGTTGGGGGACTTTGGGGTTGATCCATCCATAACTCAGGCTGAGGTTGCCGAGGTAGTTAAAAAGCTCTAAGGCGGCAGGGCTCTGGGAGTGGATGAGATTCACCTTGATTTCCTTCAGGATCTGGATGTTGTGGGGCTCTTTGTTGACACACCTTTGCAACGTCGCGTGGACATCGGGGGCAGTGCCACTGGATTGGCCGACTGGGGTGATGGTTCCCTTCTTCAAAAATGGGGACCGGAGGGTGTGCTACAATTATAGGGGAATCACTCTCCTTAGCCTTCCTGGTAAGGTCTATTCAGGGGTACTGGAGAAGTGAGTCTGATCGTTGGTTGAACCTCAGATCCAGGAGGAACAATGTGGTTTCCGTCCTGGCCGTGGAACACTGGATCAGCTCTTTACCCTCACTAGGGTCCTTCAGGGGTCATGGGAGTTTGCCTGTCCTGTCTACATGTTTTTTGTGGATTTGGAGAAGGCACTCGACCATGTTCCTCGGGGTACACGGCTCCGTGAGTATGGGATTGGGGGCCTGTTGCTACGGGCTGTTCGGTCCCTATACAAGCTGTGCGAGAGCTTAGTTCGCATTGCCTGTAGTAAGTTGGGCCCCTTTATGCCTGGTACCCACTGCCCCGATTTCGGGCGGCTGAAGCGGCCGGTTTACATTCAAAGTCTATGAGGAGACGCGTGGAGTCACGGCGACCACGGAAGCGGCGCGATTCGAGTGATCGAAGCGGCGCGGCGGCAGCCAAAGTTCCCTTCGCGGGCACGCGCGCGTCCAAAGCAACCTAGCCGTCGAGCCGCCGACGTCCCAAATGTTGATCTCTGGAGGCTCGACGCATCCGGCAAACAGTCGGGAGAGCCTCTGCTATCTGATTACACAACCACAACGGGACTTTTTTTGGACTTTTTAAACTTACCGGATCGAGCCTCCATGAATTGGAACCAAACTCCGGTAATAAACGTGGCATTTTTACAGTTGCTGCTGACAGGCTGCTGTTCTCTCCAGTGTATATCACCCCAAACATTAAAAAACGTTTTAATCTCATCAAAGACCGTCCGAGGTGCAGTTAACACAACAACTGAACCCGGAAGACGAGCTAGACCCCTCCTCCCTGCTACCCCCTAGTGTACGTCATCAGACGGTCTTCAGTGGTAGTGGGACCCTGACAATCGGCCAAAAGGGGACGGCAGGCGCGTTTCGAGTTGTGCAGTGGGGACCAGGCATCAGAGTGGGAGTTGGACTCCGTCAGGGCTGTCGTGTCGTGATTATTTCATAAATTTTATGGTCAGAATTTTTTGGTGCAGCCAGTGAGCGGAGGGTTTTATGTTCAGTGGCCTCAGGATTCCATCTCTGCTCTTTGCAGATGATGTGGTCCTGTTGGCGCCATCGTGCCGTGATCTTCAGCTATCACTGGAGCGGTTCACAGCTGAATGTGAAGCGGCTGGGATGAGAATCAGCACCTCCAAATCTGAAGCCATGGTCCTCAACCGGAAAAAGGTGGATTGCTCTCTCCAGATCGAAGATGAGTTGCTGCCTCAAGTGGAGGAGTTCAGGTATCTCGGGGTTTTGTTCACAACTGAGGAAAGAACGGAGCATGAGATTGACAGATGGATTGGTGCAGAGTCTGCAGTATTGCAGACTCTGTACCGGTCTGTTGTGGTGAAGAAAGAGCTGAGCTGTTAGGCAAAACTCTCCGTTTACCGGTCGGTCTACGTTCCTACCCTCACCTATGGTCACAAGCTCTGGGTAGTGACAGAAAGAATGAGATTGCAGATACAAGTGGTTAAACTGAGTTTCCTCTGCGGGGTAACTGGACTCTCCCTTAGAGATAGGGTGAGAAGTTTGGTCATCCCAGAGAGACTCAGTAGAACCGTTGCTCCTCCACATCGAGAGGAGCCAGTTGAGGTGGTTCGGGCATCTGGTAAGGATGCCCCCTGGATGCCTCCCTAGGGAGGTGCTTTGGGCATGTCCGACTGGGAGGAGACCCAGGACATGCTGGAGAGACTATTGCCCCTTTTCCATTAGTACCGGTACGGCCCAAATGGACCCGACTCGCCCAGTTCTGAGGCTATTCCATTAGTACCGGTACTTAGCACCTGTTACTATTTTCAGGACCCTTGGCTCTGTGGTTCTAACCCGAACAAGTAGGTACTAAAATGTGACGTCAGAACACTGTCGGTCACTGATTAGTTGGGGGCGGAGTCACTGGTTCTTCAAAAAACTTCAAAACATTGATGCCCCATTTGCAATTTCTCGGACTGGAGCAGCAGCTGTATGGAAGCGGTTATATCTCATATTTCAAATTAAAATTGATTAATAGAAATGCTTTTTAATTTCAAAGTCAAGCTGCATGTTTTGACTCATAAATAAAATTAAAAATAAATCATTTTCATTTTCTACTTCAAGACTGCTCATTGTGTAAATTAAGTAATAAAATAACGTTTAGCATTTAATTTTCAAAACATGTCCCAGTAAAAAGTGACCAAAAATCATTTTAAAATGTCAAATTTTAAAATTAAAATGAATTAGCAGAAATGCTTTTTCATTTCAAAGTAAAGCTGCATTTTTTGACTCATAAATAAAATTTAAAATAAATAATTTTTATTTTCTTCTTCAAGACTGCTTATTGTTTAACACAACTGCAGAGGAAACTACAAACCGGATTCCAAAAAAGTTGGGATTACAAACTGAATGCAATGATGTGGAGGTGCCAACGTCTAATATTTTATTCAGAATAGAACACCAATCACATATCAAAAGTTTAAACTGAGAGAATGTATCATTTTAAGGGAAAATTATGTTGTTTCAAAATTTCATGGCGTCAACAAATCACAAAAAAGTTGGGACAAGTCCATTTTTACCACTGTGTGGCATCCCCCCTTTTTCTTACAACACTCAACAGACGTCTGGGGACAGAGGAGACCAGTTTCTCAAGTTTAGAAATAGGAATGCTCTCCCATTCATGTCTAATACAGGCCTCTAACTGTTCAATCGTCTTGGGCCTTCTTTGTCGCACCTTCCTCTTTATGATGTGCCAAATGTTCTCTATAGGTGAAAGATCTGGACTGCAGGCTGGACATTTCAGTACCGGATCCTTCTCCTACGTAGCCATGATGTTGTGATTGCTGCAGAATGTGGTCTGGCATTATCTTGTTGAAAAATGCAGGGTCTTCCCTGAAAGAGATGACGTCTAGATGGGAGCATATGTTGTTCTAGAACCTGAACATAGTTCTCTGCATTAATGGTGCCTTTCCAGACATGCAAGCTGCCCATGCCACAAGCGCTCATGCAACCCCATACCATCAGTGATGCAGGCTTCTGAACAGAGCGTTGATAACAACTTGGGCTATCCTTGTCCTCTCTGGTCCAGATGACATGGCGTCCCAGTGTTCCATAAAGAACTTCAAATTGTGACTCATCTGACCACAGAACAGTCTTCCATTTTGCCACATTCCATTTTAAATGAGCCCTGGCCCAGTGCAAACATCTGAGCTTGTGGAGCTTGTTTAGAAATGGCTTCCTCTTTGCACTGTAGAGTTTCAGCTGGCAACGGCGGATGGCACGGTGGATTGTGTTCACTGACAATGCTTTCTGGAAGTATTCCTGAGCCCATTCTGTTATTTCCTTGACAGTGGCATTCCTGTTTGAGGTGCAGTGACGTTTAAGGGCCCGGAGATCACGAGCATCCAGTAGAGTTTTACGGCCTTGACCCTTACGCACAGTGATTGTTCCAGATTCTCTGAATCTTTTGATGATGTTATGCATGGTTGATGATGATAACTTAAAAGTCTTTGCTATTTTACGCTGGGTAACACCATTCTGGTATTGCTGCACTATCTTTCTGTGCAACAATGGTGGAATTGGTGATCCTCTTACCATCTTGGCTTCTGAGAGACACTGACACTCTGAGAAGCTCTTTTTATACCCAATCATGTTGTCAATTGACCTAATTAGTGTTAATTGGTCTTCCAGCTGTTCGTTATATGCTCAATTTCCTTTTTCCAGCCACTTGTTGCTACTTGTCCCAACTTTTTTGGGATTTGTTGACACTGAAATTTTGAATAAACATATTTTTCCTTTAAAATGTTACATTTACTCGGATTAAACTTTTGATATGTCATTTATGTTCTATTACAAATAAAATATTGACATTTGCCATCTCCACATCATTGCATTCAGTTTTTATTCACAATTTGTTTAGTGACCCAACTTTTTTGGAATCCGGTTTGTATATCTTTTATCGTGTTTGTTGAAAGATGACCGAAGAGAAAAGCTCCGGCCTCCAGAATGGGAAATAAGTTCAGTAAAATATGCTGCTTTTGCTTTTCTTAAACAACTACCGGTAATCACTTTATTTCTAAGACCTTTAAAACTCCCCTGACACTTTAGCCATTTCTAAAATCTTTGAACTTTATATAAAATGGCACAGCATATATATTTTTTAACATTGAACTATGATAGTTTTTGCAAAAACAATGTTAAATTAATGAAAATTCCTCTCAAAAAGAGTTTAAACTGCGCGCCGTTTTTTTACACGGTAAATCCGGATATTTCCGCACACGTGACTGTGACGTCACGTCCAGATTCCTGCTCGAACGCGCATTGAAAAACAATGGCGGAGAATGCAGACGCATCAAACGAATTTAGCAATTTAAAAGTTGATATTTTAACGATTTGTCTTCAGTTCGTGAAGCAGAAGTTATTTTAAGTGATCAACTAGAAACAGCAGGGTCTTATTTTGTTCCTGCTGCTGCTGTTTTTATGAGAGGTTTCACGTTCAGGAAGTGAGCAGGTGTGTGGTTTTCAGCCGCAACTTTTAGAGGCTGATCGGGATAACTCTTTTACAGGGCACTGAAACGGTAATACATTAATTAATTTATCTAATAATCATTCAACATTAATTTATAGTCTAAAAACATGAGTCCTTTTTAAATTATCTGTTTTATTTTAGAAGTTTATTCAAACATACGTTCTGAAAAACACCATTCATATTTCCACTGTTGTACTTTGCATGTTTACATGTTCACTATATATATATACTGTATATATATAAAAAACAGTAGTTTATACGTCAATCATTACATTTAAAAAGAAATTTATATCAAATACTGTCAAAATAACATATATTGATGTCATAGCTGATCATCAGGGTGTGTGTGTGTTTGTTTTGTGATCAGGCAGTCACATATTAACATTTATGTAAATGTATTATATATATATATATATATATATATATATATATATATATATATATATATATATATATATATATATATATATATATATATATAACAAAGCCACGTTTTTCTGTTTAAGGTGTTGGATGATGTGATAGAACTCCCTACACGTCACCTTGTTCAACTCTTCTTGCCCATGGAGAACAAAAGCATCACAGGAACGCAGATGGAGAACCCTGCTGTTAAAGTGGATAAAAGCTAAATCAAACTATGACAAACTTTTTGTGATGCATCTTTTCAGTGTGTCTGTTTTAAGGCTACAAACTAAGGAATGTATTATGGTGACATGTTTATAAAAAAAATAAAAAGCCAGCTTCCTTTTGACTTATTCAGTTGTTATTAAAATGGGTAAAGGTTTATATTTGTATGAAATATTATTTAAGCTGCAGATTGTGCCAAAATTAATGCTTTTATATTTTTGAAGAACAAGATCTCGGACACAAGCGGCTGAAATGAGTTTTCTCCGCAGGGTGGCTGGACTCTCCCTTAGAGATAGGGTGAGAAGCTCAGTCATCCGGGAGGGACTCGGAGTAGAGCCGCTGCTTCTCCACATCGAGAGGAGCCAGTTGAGGTGGCTCGGGCATCTGGTTAGGATGCCTCCTGGACGCCTCCCTGGTGAGGTGTTCCGGGCATGTCCCACCGGGAGGAGACCCAGAGGAAGACCCAGGACACGCTGGAGGGACTATGTTTCTCGGCTGGCCTGGGAACGCCTTGGGATTCCCCCAGAGGAGCTGCTCCAAGTGGCTGGGGAGAGGGAAGTCTGGGCCTCCCTACTTAGGCTGCTACCCCCGCGACCCGACCCCGGATAAGCGGAAGAAAGATGGATGGATGGATGGATATTTTTGACTAGTTTTTATTTGTGTATTTTTATCCATCAACAATTAAGCATTCTATATTCTTTATTGTAAATTTACATTTATTTACAACAAAAACAAGTTTAGATGCATCTTCATCCATCCGTTGGTTGTCATCCATCCTGTTTGGTCCAAAATATGCAGCTGAGAAGACTGGAATGGAGACCTGTCCTGGGTGTCTCTGTGATAGACTGGAGACCTGTTGTCCAGGGTGTCTCTGTGATGGACTGGAGATCTGTCCGGGGGGGTCTCCTGCCTTCACCCAGAAAAACAGAAGAACGTGGCTTTGTTATATATATATATATATATATATATATAATACATTTACATAAATGTTAATATATGACTGCCTGATCACAAAACAAACACACACACACCCTGATGATCAGCTATGACATCAATATATGTTATTTTGACAGTATTTGATATAAATTTCTTTTTAAATGTAATGATTGACGTATAAACTACTGTTTTTTATATATATACAGTATATATATAGTGAACATGTAAACATGCAAAGTACAACAGTGGAAATATGAATGGTGTTTTTCAGAACGTATGTTTGAATAAACTTCTAAAATAAAACAGATAATTTAAAAAGGACTCATGTTTTTAGACTATAAATAAATGTTGAATGATTATTAGATAAATTAATTAATGTATTACCGTTTCAGTACTCTGTAAAAGAGTTATCCCGATCAGCCTCTAAAAGTTGCGGCTGAAAACCACACACCTGCTCACTTCCTGAACGTGACACCTCTCGTAAAAACAGCAGCAGCAGGAACAAAATAAGACCCTGCTGTTTCTAGTTGATCACTTAAAATAACTTCTGCTTCACGAACTGAAGACAAATTGTTAAAATATCAACTTTTAAATTGCTAAATTCGTCTGATGCGTCTGCATTCTCCGCCATTGTTTTTCAATGCGCGTTCGAGCAGGAATCTGGACGTGACGTCACAGTCACGTGTGCGGAAATATCCGGATTTACCGTGTAAAAAAAACGGCGCGCAGTTTAAACTCTTTTTGAGAGGAATTTTCATTAATTTAACATTGTTTTTGCAAAAACGATCATAGTTCAATGTTAATATATATATATACAGGTAACCCCCGACCTACGAACGAGTTTGGGACCTAAGAACCGTTCGCAGCTCGATCCGTTCGTAGGTAGGGGGTGAAAATTATTTTAAAAAAAAAAATTCATTCATTCATTCATTCATTCAACCTTTATTTATCATGCTAACGGAGCGCGCGCACACATTTAAGCATGTACAGTAGTGTACTGTAATGTTAAACATTGCTATTCACATTTACAGAATAAATAAAAATATATTTTCTTACTTTGAGATGGTCATAGCCGACATCTTAGGTTGCCATGCGTTGTTGTTATCAGGCCGAGCAGCGCGACGAGCAAACCACGGGAGCTGCTCGAGGCCTGTGTTAGCTCTCGAGGCCTGTGTTAGCTTCTGCTAGCCAGGCCATGAGCTGGTGTTGGAGCGGCGGTGCGGCCCAATCGGCCATCAATCTGCAGCTGCTTCTCCGCCTGAGACGTCCACAGAGCTCACAGAGCGATTCCAGATAGTAATTAATCCATATGAGGCAATCCTGATCAACAAGTCTTCCAAACCTTGCTGCCTGTAGCCGTGACTAACCCTAAGATGGCTGGCCTCCGGTGACTGGCGACCTTCTTCCTGTTATGACCGACCTTCTTCCTGTTATGACCGGAAGTTGCACAATTATTGCGCAATCATGACAAAAATGATCAGAAATGATCATTTTTTATCATAATTATTATTTATAAAGCCTTTAAAACAACCACAGCTGCAACAAAGTGATGTACACATGAAATTAAGAACATTTAAACACAAAAAAATAATAAAAAAATAAAAAAAATTTTTTTTTTTTTTTTTAATACAGTAATTTCATATTTTTATTAAATATGATACGTTCGTAGGTCCCGTGGTTCGCAGGTCGATGGGGTCGTAGGTCGGGGGTTTGCTGTATATGTTGTGCCATTTTATGCAAAGTTCAAAGATGATGTCAGGGGAGCTTTAAATATGAGAACGTCTGTGTTCAGCGTAGTACTCAGAGATTTTTTTCAATGCCAAGTCCCCCTTTTTCATCAGCTGATGTAACTATTAATCCATGGCAGTGAAGACTTTTTCTGCTTTCTTTTAATTGGCTTTGTAAATTTATGAATTATCTTTACAAGCAATTCTGTAAGAATGTTACAGTATTGTAAAGCCAGATCCCAGTCCATATCCTGTATTTCGTTGTCAAATGGCTTAGTCTCACTCCTTCTGATCCCTGTGTGCAAAATGTCTGATCGAAAACAAAACCTCTGTAGACGTTTTTTGACCGTTTTCTGATAATTGTAGTCAAGTTGTGATCCGATAATCCTGTAATAGGATTGTGTTTTTACACATGCTCGGGTTTATTAGTGATGATTAAATCAATGAGTGTGCTACTTTTTTATGTTAATCTCGTGAGAGTTTTGATCATTTGATGTAATGTGTATTTGGATGCAGTTGTTTTGTATTTCAATTTACTTTCTCTATCCAGCCAATTGTTAAAGGTGCAGTCTGCAGTTTCTGTAGTGCAGTCTAAGTTTTCTAAAAAATATATTTTTAACATATCTCTTCACTCTGTCTTCATCTCCTGACAGACTGATGTTAGACAAAGTAATCTCTGAAAAAAACTATAGTCCCCTTGCTTCTCCAGGTGTTACTAAAAGCATTTCTAAAAAGCCACAGTGACCCGCCGTTAACCAGCCAATAAAAACAGAGCTTCTCACTTCTCACGCTCCTAACCCGCCTGTCCCAGCCCCAGTGGCCGTGCACATTCTCGTTGAAAGGATTGCAAAGCGATGCAAAACTGTTTTGTATGTGACACAAATGTATTAAATTCCCCTTCTTCATCCCTGATCTGGACTTTTCTTTTGTTTTTTTTGCCAAAAGTCAAGTGATCGCTTCCTCCTCCATTGACTCCATGACTGAAATGAGGAAATGAATGAATTTGTCACGAGCGAATTGAACTCGGGTTCAACGTGGCTACGCAAGGCTCAGCAGATTTGCTGGTGTTCTGGTGTGCTGGACCAGCGCTCCATGTTTTTTTTTTTTTTTAGAACAATTGTAACATAACCAAAATGTTTGTTTTTCTCTGCATGAATAAATTAGTAAAAAATAGATGTAGCAAACTGTTTTGTAGAACAGATGCTTATTTCATTATTAAAACCATTCCATATTTCCACTTTTTAAAGCTGATTTTGGGCAGTATCATGCAGGTTTTCAGGTGTGGTTGAACTTGGGAGATAAAAAGGGGCGTGTGCAGCCGCGCGAGGGGAACGCAGCTGGAGCCACGCAGCTGAAGAGGAAGAGGCACACAGACAGATCTGCGCAGCGGGAGACTCAAGTTGACTTAACGTGTAAAACAAGTAAAAAAAGCAAAGATAAGACATTAAACCGCAAGCAAAGTTCATCCCAGCGCCGCAGATTGTGTGTTTTAAAGACTGGATCAGAGTTTGCACACAGGAAACGCCGCCAGGTGCAAGAGGACGTCACAGAGAGGAAGGAAAAACGCTCCCGGTGAGATCTGGACTTTACTTCTCTTTTTGGTTTTTTTTGGGTGGTACCACTCTCTCATTTTTTAAATATCTTTTTTGTGGGGGAAAGCGAGAGAATTTTGGATTTTTTCATTTTTGGATTGTGACTTTGGGATAAAAAGGGGAAATATTATCCAGGTTTATTTAATTTTTGAAGATATTGGACTCTGTTGCTGACTTTATTCACATTAAAAGGCAACAAGGAATTTTTGGACAATTAATTATTCAGGTTTTTGTGGTGGTCATAAACTGAGTGATTTAAATCTAACCTACTTTTATTTATTAGAGGGATCTTTGTAACAACTGTACTCAGCAGAATAATAATAATAATAATATTAGTTCTTAGTGTCATGTCCTTTATTTTTTTTTATCATTGGTATGAAAAACAACAAATTTCGTTCTGAGTGGTTGGATATTTATGTGTTTATTAAAATAACTGTTGTATCACATTTTGCCTGATTTCCTGTGACAGAACCCCCTTGATGATATTGTGAATTCCGCTTTAAATCAAGTTGAATTTTACAAAATGGTGGCCCGTATGGGGAACAGGATAATACAAGGTCAGGTTTTGTGCTACATGTGTTAACACAGTTTAAAATAATCCTGTTGTAGATTTCAACGTATTTGTTTGAGTGTTTTTTTAAGATGGATAACATAACATCTCAATCACAACATGCTGAGGAAAGAGATGCTGATCAGGATAAGCAAGAGAGTGGAGCAGGGTTTCTTGTAGATCACGAAAAGACAATTAGCAACCGAGGGGGAGATGCCTGGGTTACAAGGAGAAATCCTATAGGTGAAATAACATCTTTGCTTAGCTCCCTTTATGCATCAGATAATGAATCTGAAGAAGGAGAGGAAGACGAGGAAGAATACCTCACTATGTCAGACATTACTGGTATTAGGAATGATTTAACCAATATGGGGATTAGGATTACCTCACTGGAAGAAAATTTCAGGGCATCTGTAGACAGTGCTTTGAATAGGGAGCAAAACATCAGGACATGTATTGATAAAAATGTCGAGGCCATGGAGCAATGTATGAAAACAGCTTTTAAGGAATTTGAAGCCAAAGTAGTAGACTATTTGCTGCTACGAGATGAAAAGTGGAAGGCTGAGATAGAGAGGCTGAAGCGCGCCAGACTTTCTACAGCTATTCATTCTTCTGATAGTATCAGACCAAGTCTCCCTGTGCCATCTGATCATCTTTCTTCCTCCGTGAGGCATAATTTACCTGAAACATCATCTCCACCTTTAGGCCTACCTGTACCAGGAGTACCACAAGGAAGTTTTGGACTTTCACATCCTCAAAGGACGGATCAAACTACTGCCTACATCACTCCAGGAACGGTTCCAGTTATGACATCAACACACAGTGGGATGTTAGATTACCCGGGATCAGCCTCCCACTTGACTGTTCCTCCATCAAGCAGAACTCCTGTGATTTATGCCAAACCCCCAGTGCACATGGAGTTCCCTACATTTGAGGGTGTATCACCTGTGCATACTAGACCTTTACCACTTAATCTGATCCTGGCTTTGCCCATGGAAGAGGTCAAAACACCAACCTCAAAGTCGTCTCCTATGGTAACACAACATCCACCAGAAGTCCAGAAGCTTTTGAAGACTTGGCCATCTGTATGCTCAGAAACATTGGGCAGAACATCTGTGGAAGAACACAGAGTAATAACCACAGATGAAATACCCATTCGTCACAGAGCTTACCGGGTGTCTCCTTTCAAGCGGCAGATAATAAAAGAACAGATTGATGCAATGCTCAAAGATGATATTATAGAGCCATCACAGTCTTCATGGGGGTCTCCTGTTGTCCTTGTTCCTAAGCCAGATAAATCTTTTCGGTTTTGTGTGGACTATAGAGCCTTGAACTCAAAAACTCTGCAGGACGCTTATCCCATGCCCCTCATCCATGAGTTGTTGGAGTCGATGACGGGAGCAAACATTTTTAGCACCCTGGATTTAAAGTCTGGATATTGGCAGATGGCTATGGCAGAGGACAGCAAGGCAAAAACTGCTGTTATAACCCCATTTGGACTTTATCAATTTAAGTGCATGCCATTTGGATTGAAAAATGCTGGAGCATCTTTTCAACGGTTAATGGAGAAGATTTTAGGAGAGCTACGGGGAAAGATCTGCTGTGTGTACATCGATGATGTGATCGTTTTCTCTGCCTCTCCTGAGCAACACCTGAAGGATCTGGACACAGTATTTGCAAAGCTCCATCATGCCAATTTGTCCCTCAATCTTGAGAAATGCAACTTTTTCCAGCAAGAACTCAAGTTTCTGGGACATATTGTATCAGCAGAAGGTGTTCAAGTGGATCCAGGCAAAACCCACGCCATTACGGTTTATCCAACTCCAACTAACCAAAAAACTCTTCAGAGATTTCTTGGGATGGTAGGCTGGTACCACAAGTTCATCTCACATTTTGCAGACATAGCTACACCTCTTTATCAACTGCTCAAAAAAGATGCAAGGTGGGAGTGGACAGTGGACTGCCAACATGCTTTCTTGACGCTGAAGAAAGCTTTGGTGGAATCTCCCATACTGGGGCAGCCAGATTTCGAGTTACCATTCGAAATTCATACAGACGCCAGTGATGTTGGTCTGGGGGCCGTCCTGGTACAACCAACCCCTGATGGAGAAAAAGTTATTGCTTTTGCTTCAAGATCATTGAAAGGAGCAGAACACAACTACTCCACCTCTGAAAAGGAATGCTTGGGGGTTGTTTGGGCAGTAGAAAAATGGAGACATTTTGTAGAAGGTACCAAGTTCATCATTTACACCGACCATGCTGCCTTAACCTGGGCATTCAATCAACCCCGAACCAGTTCTAGGTTAACACGCTGGGTGCTGAGGTTACAAGATTTCAATTTTGAAGTACGATATAGAAAAGGATTGCACAATGTAGTGCCTGATGCTCTGTCCCGATCGATATCTACTGATTTAGCACCAGCATATGTGGCCCTGAATTCTGCTAAAGCCTTGGTAGGTTTACCTCTATCATTAGCAGAAATCAAGGAAGCACAGGAAAAAGACTCAGACCTCATGGATCTAGTTAAGGATCCGAGATATCAGAGACCTGACAGAATTCTCTTCCACAAAGTCCACCATCTCTGGTACAGGAAAACCCCAATGAAAGACGGCATGAAATATCAGCTGGTGGTTCCCAAGTCTTTAGTTCCTCAAATTCTTCAGTACTTCCATGATCAGCCATTGAGTGGACATCTAGGCAGGCTAAAGACACTCCTCCGGCTGTTGGAGGTTGCATGGTGGCCGTCAGTTCGTAAGGATGTGTGGACGCATGTAAAGAACTGTGCAGTTTGTCAGCAGTACAAACCTGAGAATCAAGTTCCAGCTGGTTTTCTACAACCCACACCTCTGACTGAACCCTGGGCTAAACTTGGGATGGACTTGATGGGACCTTTTCCACGCAGTAAGAAAGGAAATGTCTTCCTTTTTGTTGTGATCGACTACTTCACAAAGTGGGTGGAAATGTTTCCTGTAAGAGACAGCAAGACACCGAAACTCATTACTATCCTCCGGGAGGAGATATTTACTCGTTACGGAGTTCCACAAAGCCTGGTGTCAGATCGTGGTCCCCAGTTTACCAGTAAAGAGATGTCCAGTTTTTGCTCTATGTGGGGTGTAAAGCATCATTTTACAACAAGCTATCATCCCCAATCTAACTTGACTGAAAGGGCGAACAGAACTATCAAAACAATGATAGCCTCATTTGTTGGACAGCATCACAATCTATGGGACCAACATATCTGGGAGTTCCGTTTTGCCATCAATGGCGCTCAACATGAAACCACAGGGAGAGCCCCTGCAGAGCTAATGTTGGGACGTCAACTTCAAGGGCCATTGGAGAGGATGATAGCTAAACCACCATCGCCTCAGCAACCCATATATAAATTGATGGAGCGACACAATGAGATGAAGGAAGAAGTCAAACGGAAAGTTGGGATAAGTCAAACCAGACAAGCTAAATACTACAATGCCCGGAGGAGGGGTGCACAGTTCCGGCCGGGAGATTTGGTCTGGGTAAGGTCTCATCCCCTTTCCAAAGCAATAGATAGTTTTTCCTCAAAGCTAGCGCCAAAGTGGTCAGGACCAGCTACAGTGAGGAAACAGTTAGGCCCAGTAAATTATCAGCTCCAGTGGAAAGACCAGCACAGAGGAACAGATACTGTTAATGTGGTTAACTTAAAGCCTTATTTTGGAGTTCAGCCTCCCTTGCCTCCGGCTGGGGGGGGGGGATTGTAACATAACCAAAATGTTTGTTTTTCTCTGCATGAATAAATTAGTAAAAAATAGATGTAGCAAACTGTTTTGTAGAACAGATGCTTGTTATTTCATTATTAAAACCATTCCATATTTCCACTTTTTAAAGCTGATTTTGGGCAGTATCATGCAGGTTTTCAGGTGTGGTTGAACTTGGGAGATAAAAAGGGGCGTGTGCAGCCGCGCGAGGGGAACGCAGCTGGAGCCACACAGCTGAAGAGGAAGAGGCACACAGACAGATCTGCGCAGCGGGAGACTCAAGTTGACTTAACGTGTAAAACAAGTAAAAAAAAGCAAAGATAAGACATTAAACCGCAAGCAAAGTTCATCCCAGCGCCGCAGATTGTGTGTTTTAAAGACTGGATCAGAGTTTGCACACAGGAAACGCCGCCAGGTGCAAGAGGACGTCACAGAGAGGAAGGAAAAACGCTCCCGGTGAGATCTGGACTTTACTTCTCTTTTTGGGGTTTTTTGGGTGGTACCACTCTCTCATTTTTTAAATATTTTTTTTGTGGGGGAAAGCGAGAGAATTTTGGATTTTTTCATTTTTGGATTGTGACTTTGGGATAAAAAGGGGAAATATTATCCAGGTTTATTTAATTTTTGAAGTTATGGGACTCTGTTGCTGACTTTATTCTCATTAAAAGGCAACAAGGAAATTTTGGACAATTAATTATTCAGGTTTTTGTGTTGGACAATTATCCAGGTTTTTGATTTAATTATTGAAGATATGGGACTCTGTTGCTGACTTTATTCACATTAAAAGGCAACAAGGAATTTTTGGACAATTAATTATTCAGGTTTTTGTGGTGGTCATAAACTGAGTGATTTAAATCTAACCTACTTTTATTTATTAGAGGGATCTTTGTAACAACTGTACTCAGCAGAATAATAATAATAATAATATTAGTTCTTAGTGTCATGTCCTTTATTTTTTTTATCATTGGTATGAAAAACAACAAATTTCGTTCTGAGTGGTTGGATATTTAAGTGTTTATTAAAATAACTGTTGTATCACATTTTGCCTGATTTCCTGTGACAGAACCCCCTTGATGATATTGTGAATTCCGCTTTAAATCAAGTTGAATTTTACACATTTTATTAACATATAAAATGTTAAATGGTAAATGGAGCTTATTTATATAGCGCTTTCCAGCCCCCTATGAGGGGCCCCAAAGCGCTTTACAATACCAACCATCCACCCATTCATACACACATTCATACACCGGTAGCGGTAGACTGCCTTGCAAGGCGCTGCCTGTCCTACCGGCAGTGTTAATTTTGACAGCTATTTTTAATTTAGTTTTAGTCTTAGTCATGTGACTAAAACATCATTTAGTTTTAGTCATTACTTAGTCATCAGAATTTTTTTTGTTTTAGTCTAATTTTAGTTGACAAATCAATGAAAACATTTAGTCGACTAAATCTACAGTCAATTAAGTCGACTAAGTTATACATAGTAAAAACTTTTCATCAATTTCATCAATTCTCTGTAGTTACTAAAACAAAACAATGTTTTAACCATAATATTAATCTTAATATGCAATACATACAACAACAAATAAAACTTTTTTCAAACATCTTTATTTGTCTAACCTTCAGTGTTAATTTTGACAGCTATTTTTAATTTAGTTTTAGTCTTAGTCATGTGACTAAAACATCATTTAGTTTTAGTCATTACTTAGTCATCAGAATTTTTTTTGTTTTAGTCTAATTTTAGTTGACAAATCAATGAAAACATTTAGTCGACGAAAATAATTAGTCGACAAAATTAACACTGCCTACCGGGAGCAACTCGGGGTTAAGTGTCTTGCCCAGGGACACAACGACACATGGTGTGGGGAACCGGGATTCGAACCTCCAACCTTCCGATCGGGGGACGACTGCCATTACCACTACGCCACGGCCGCCCTTATATATATATATATATATATATATAAACACAGAACTTTGCAGCGGCTGCCACAGGACATGTAGTGGAGGCGGAGCTAAGAAGGCAGAGCTGAATTTCAGCGAGAGCAAGGGGGAGCAGAGCCATATATGGCTCTGAGGGGGAGGGACCAGAATGCTTTCCCTGTTGAAAAATGTTCTAAGTGCTGCATTCTACAGAAACTGCAGAGTGCACCTTTAAAATCACCAAAAATAATAATTTAGCTTTATTTAGTTTATCTGTTTAATAAATTAATCGAAATCTTTATAAAATGACACATTAAAAGATGGAGGGTTGTTCAAAACAAGAACAGAAAAGTTCATCTTAGGTGATAAAACAATATTCACAGCTAAACATTCCAATCCATAAATGTGTACGTTAATTTTAGAGCACTTGAAAGTAGGTTAATTTGTGTTTGGCTTGAGACTTTTAACTTGCGAAAGATGGGCACTATTTTTAATCGGAACTCCATGAATGTCAAACCGCATTTCTACATTGACGAATCCCCACACATTTCTGACCAATCATACATTACTTTGTGCATATTCCTGTGAGAATAAGTTCGGCCCAGACCTTGTCTCAAAGGTGTGGGCGAAGCTACTCTGAGAACAAAATGACATGATTTTTGTGACACAACTATGACAATAAGAGCCAAATTTGCTACTATTTATGGAGTATGGGCCCTTAACTCTTCTGTTGTTCTTGTCCAGACATCATTTTCAGCACAGCCTGTGTTGCTGTGTATTCTGTTGCAGTGTTCGGTTGTCTTTTGACCAAGGAGGTAACGGAGAGGCTGGAATAATTTGTGGAGCACTTGGAATCAAAAGATGAAACACTGGATGTTGAAGATGTAAGATTTATTCTGTTCTGCACGATAGTAACATGTTGTAATATGAAAATGCTTAACATCGTTTTAAACAATATCAAAACTGTACCCTTATTTTTTTTCTAATATTAAAACAGTTTAGAACGTTCATCAGCTGTACCTATCCAGATTTCTTTGAGTGAAGAATGGAAAGCTGCTCTGCTAGTTGGATATTAAAAAAAACACAGGTAAGTCCCTTTTTATTGTTTAATTTACAAAATTCTTTAAGCTGTTTTTTGAGTGTGATGTGAGAGCTTCCGTCTCATATTACCTCCTAACTTTACAACAGATAACAAAATATTTTAAACTTTAAACTTTTTTATTTTACAGATAATCCAAGACCTCCTTCGACTCTCCGTTGCGAGGGACGAGTAGTTCTGGTCTAATCTGCTTGTAAATCTAACATAATGAGTCCTCTCAAGCAGTTCTATAAAGGTTTGACATCCGCACACCCAACATTTTTTGAATTTATAAAGTCTCCTGGATGGGAAGCAAAACGTCTTCAACTACAGAACAAAAGTCCAGTGCTTTTTTTTTAACCTTGCACAATTTCAATTGCCTACCGCACTGGATCTAAGTACGGTATGTCGCTACTTATATTGTGGTGGTAATTGACTGTGATAAATCTGTCAGACAGGAATCCTTCCTTCATAACTTGCAATTGGGAAAGCCTAAAATGAGCTGAAGAACCTGATCCTGACCTAGGAACACATCTCCAAATTGGCTCTGTACCTTTTTCTATACGTTTTCAAATCCAGCAATAGGCACACAATTTCAAATTCACATGCCACCTTTACACCCTGAATTTCTTACAAAGGTTCTTCTGGAAGTGAGAGGCAGTCTCAGAAAGATTAATCCTCATAAAGCAACCGGACCAGACAACATCCCAGGGAAAGTTCTGAAGGAATGTGCGGACCAGCTCTGTGAGGTGCTGGCTGACATCTTCACCACCTCACTTGCACTGGAGTCAGTTCCCACCTGCCTGAAGACCGCGACCATCATCCCAGTCCCAAAGAGCTCCACAGTGACTGGTCTGAATGACTATAGACCAGTGGCCCTCACCCCGGTAGTCGCTAAATGTTTTGAGAAACTGGTCATGACCCACATCAAGGCAACCGTCAACATCAACGAGGACCCTCATCAATACGCATACCGTGAGAACCGATCAACAGAGGACGCCATTTCTTCCGTGGTCCACACTGCTCTCACCCACCTGGATCAGAAGGACTCATACGTGCGTCTGCTCTTTGTGGACTTCACATCTGCCTTCAACACCATGATCCCCCAAACTCTGATAGACAAACTATCTACACTTGGACTAAGCCCCTCTATTTGTAACTGGGTACTAGACTTCTTAACAGACAGACCACAGTCCGTGAAGATCCACAACTTCTCCTCCTCCACCATAACCCTCAGCACTGGCTCTCCTCAAGGATGTGTGCTGAGCCCCCTTCTGTTCACTCTGCTCACATATGATTGTACAGCCACACTTCCAGGCTGTCATATTGTTAAGTTTGCAGATGATACAGCGGTGGTGGGATGCATCACAAACAATGATGAGTCCAGCTACAGACAGGAGGTGGAACATCTGGAGAGCTGGTGCAAAGAGAATAATCTTCACATGAATGTGAAGAAGACAAAGGAGATGATTGTGGACTTCAGAAGGAACAAACACACCCATGCCCCACTGAAAATAGGTGGGTCTGCAGTGGAAGTGGTCTCCAGCTACAAATACTTGGGTGTACACATGAATGATAACCTCAGCTGGAGCAACAACACCACCAGCCTGATCAAGAAAGGTCATCAGAGACTCTACTTCCTCAGACGGCTGAGACGTGCTGGTCTGAGCAGCCCAGTTCTCACCTCGTTCTACAGGTGTGCAGTGGAGAGCGTCCTGTGCTCCAGCATCAACGTGTGGCATGGAGGCTGCACAGTTGAAGAGAGGAAAGCTCTGCAGAGAGTGGTGAAGGCTGCACAGAAGTCTGTTGGAGTCAGTCTCCCCACCATCACAGACATTTACACCTCCAGATGCAGGAAAAGAGCCACCTGCATCATGAAAGACCTCACTCACCCAGCACACTCACTCTTTGCCCCACTCCCCTCAGGACGGAGGTTGAGGAGCATCAAATGTAGAACCACTAGACTGAGGAACAGCTTCTACCCTGAGGCTGTTAGACTCATGAATAAATAAAAATAAAATAAAAAATAAACACTGCAAAATATCACATCATGCTGATGCTGATCTGTTTTCTTGTTGCTGTGTTCATCTGTGTTCATCTGTGACCATCTGCTCATACAAACTCATGTTCGTGCTGCTGTTTATTTCCACTATATTAGGCTTAGTGTATTACTAGTTGATGTTTTTCTTAGTTAATTCTAGATGTTATTACTGTTTTTCTCTTGCATTTGTTGTTGGATGTAACTGGGACCCCGTGTACATAATCTCGTTTTCATCACATGTACCACATGCGGTGCAAATGACAATAAAGACTCTCTGACTCTGACTCTCTGACTCTCTATCTTCTTGCTCAGGGTAAGAGTGGAAATGGCCCTAGCTGGTTTGCTTCAATCATGAGCCTGTCTGAGTTGCTCATGGTCTTCTTACATCTTGCAGTTGCCTCCCTTAGATAGTAATGTTGTTGTTCTCACCATTGTTGTTTCTCTAAAGCTGTTTACTATATTCCTTTACCCAAACTACCCACTACCTTAGAAGTGGCACTGCTTCTCGTTGAGCACGTCTTCAAATCCCAACGAACAAAGTCTCCGATCCACGCCCCCTGTTCACCTCCCACGTTTGTTGAGTGTTCTTCAATACTCTGGAAGCCACAGTCAGTCCCTCTTCTGGATTCCATTCTCAGACCAATGGACAAACCAAATGATTAAATCAGGCCTCAGGTGTCCGGTAGCCAATCATTCCACATCCTGGAGTTCCCAGTTATCTATATGCTTATAACACACTAACTCCTCTGCTAGTGGATTTTCCCCATTCAAAGCATCCTTGGGCTACCAACTGATGTTGCTTCCATCACAAGAAACAGAAATCACTGTGCCTTACATTCAACACCATCTTTGCCATTGTAGACATTTGCGGTCCCAAACCAAACCAGTCTTATTCCGTACAGCCAAACAGAATTGAAGAATGGCCAGCAGTAAAAGGACTCCTGCTCTACAACCAGGGCCAAAGATTTGTTTTATTTTCTCATGAGATTCCTCTCAAGGACTACTCTAGAAAGTTGGCACTAGAGTCATTGTTACCAGTGGCGGCTGGTCATTTTTTTTAATGGGGGGGGGGGGGCGCCATCTAGTGGTCATGAGTCTGTGAGCAGATTAATGCCTGTAGTAGTTTTGTAATTTTTATTAATAATAAATTTGTAAACTTGAATATCTCCCACCCACAGCATAATTAATGAATTAACTCATTTTGCTCTCTACAGCGACTGAGGAACAGCTTCTACCCGGAGGCTGTTAGACTCATGAATCTCTAACCAGAAGAATCACTGTGAAATATCAAATGTTGCTGCTGATCTGTTTCATGTTGCTGCTGACAAAAAAATCTGTTTCATGTTGCTGTGTTCATTCGTGTTCATCTGCTCATACAGAATCATGTTCGTGCTGCTGTTTGGAGTAATGTTTTCTATGATATTAGTGCTTAGTGTATTTTTAGTTGATGTTTTTCTTAGTTCATATCTTAGATGTTATTACTGTTTTTCTTTTACTTTTTATTGTTGGATGTAACTGGGACCCTGTGTACATAATCTTGTTTCATCACATGTACCACATGTAGTGCAAATGACAATAAAGATTCTCTGACTCTGATTTAGGGCTTTTTCAATTATGCTTAATATGAAAGGGTGGGTTTTGGCACCTTTCTCTTCCATATAAATAATAAAATATTGGGCATGGACAATATTTATTTTTCCTGGTAGTCAAGAGGATAGGAATGGCTATTAGCTTTCTAATTAGTTAATATATAACAACTATTTATTATATGAGTATATGTGTACATTTAATAGCACCAATTCAAATTCACATTGCACTTGTAAAGATGTAGACTAGTGCTCCTCCCTTTTTCACAATACAGTACAGAACTACTATGATGAAAAACATTGTAAAAAACCTACATCATGCATTTAGCTTCTCTCACCTCTGTAGCTGACTGTCCTCTGATGTTCACCAGGGCCCAGTGTACAGCGTTTTTTGGCCATCTGAGTTACACTGCCACTGTGTTCTCCACAAAAGGGAGTCTCTAAACAGGATAAGAGAACAGTGTTCATCTTTAGTCACCAGGTAAAATAACAAGAAATGTGAAGTAGTTCAATCATAAGACATTAACAAAATATCAGTAATATTAAGTATCTAATCTCATTTTAACTTTTTTTAAAGTTAAAATGACAACAGAAATAACAACAGAAATAATAATAATATCCGGGTTATTTCAATTTCATTCATTCATTCAAGTTTATTTGATCAAGGACAGCACAATAAACAATGTTACATGTTAAAAACGAAGCAACCATTGTCTTGTACAAAGGTTTTCTAGCCACAGGCTAATTTGCAAACCCAGTCCTTGGTTGGACTTTCTATATAAAAACAGCTAAAATAAAATTAAAATTTAATTAAGATTAAAACAGTTCCCTCACACACACGCCTGCTCCTCTGCCCCCATGGGGTTCAGTGTTCACAGATTTGGTTTTGTTTCAACCATTTTTTCACCTGGGAATTAAAAACTCTAAGATCAGTTAATGTTTTTATTGTTGATGGTAAACTGTTCCAGATATGAGGACCTTTAAATGAGAAGGAGCATTGACCAAATGATGTTTTGTATTTTGCAGGTTTACAGTCTCCATCAACTGCACCTCTTGTTGCAGCTCCTGAGCTGCTGACTTTTAAAATCATTCTGCTCACCAGCTCTGGGACAAGACCATTAACACATTTAAAAGTTCATTTTAAACAAGAATTTTTTTTAAATTGTCTAAGCTTAATAAATTATATTTCTTCAGTATTTTACAGTGGTGCCACTTCAATGGTTTTTGGTCTAGAACTTTCAGTGCTTCATTCCATCCCCAGTGATCTTTATAATATTAAAATTAAATTAAAATAATTATATAATCACTCTTTTATAACGTGAAAAATTCACATTACTGTTTCACAAAGAATAAATCCTTCTGCTGCTTGGTTACTTTAAGTATATAGCTTTGAAACAACAGCACAACTTATAACTGAAACTGAGGGGTGGAACAGAGCCACGTTTATTCATTATTCATTCAGATTTATTCATCATGAATTATGACAATGACACCATTACAAACTGCTGCTTAAACAAAACGAGACAACAGACTGTCTGAGGAGGAGTAAAAACAAGTTCATCAGCTGACAGGAGTTGTCAGACGTTCGGGTTTAACTGGCAGCAACTTTTATAATCATGTACACCACACACCGTTCATAAGCACAGCTAACAAGCTAGTGTAGCATGTGACAGACCGCACCAGCTGTTACACACGTTGCGCTCACAGTACGTTCATGTCTGTGCGCTTTAACTCATTGAACGCTTACCTGTGCAGTACGGCAAGAAGGCACAGTTACAATTTTCAAAGTCGCTTGAGGTGGTGTGTGTGTGTGTGTGTGTGGTCAGCTGAGCTCAGGTCCTCTCTCCTCACAGGACGCACGAGTGTAAACAAACCCACACATGCAGGGTACCTGACCAAAATGATGCTGTCGTGCTGCACCACCTTTTTATTTATTTTATTTTTAAATGAGCCGACAGCTACGTGTAAATAATATTTCAATAAGGCATGCATTAATGACTGCCGTTACAATTGTCCACATAGGATCCAGTCCAATAAAATTTCATACATAGTCTGATAATAACAGTTGGCCTTTTCCCAAAGAAACAGAGACTTCTTCTAAAGTTGAGAGGCATATCAGTCAGAAATGGCAAATAGGCATTAGATAAAGGGCTTTCAATTATTTAAACCCTACCTGAGCAGCTCTGTTCCCAGAGGGGGAAAAAATCTAGGGATGCACCGATCCGATACCGGTATCGGTCCCGATACCAGCATACAGTGCTGGGCAGCGCTAATCCAAAAATTAGTTCCGCTATTTCAAAAGCACTAATTAATTTATTTAGGTCCGCTATTTCAAAAGCACTAATGTCTTATGAAAATTAGGGGAAGCTAAATTCTAAACCGCTATTTAAATTCAACAATTGGTAGCCAGCAAGTTATGCAATATTTGCACTACACTACCAACTAGCGGTACATGAACTGTCATACAGTAAGTTGTTTGAGTTTCAGAGTATTTAGTTTGGTTCTCTTCAACAGGGTTGACAAGGACAAAATGTACCCATTCCAAAGTCTGTCAGCTAAACTGCTGACATATTTGGCTGTTTTTTTTTTTCTTTCTTTTGTTACTTTTAGTACCACTAGATCGCATGTCTTGCATGTCTTGTCTCCTCCATTTTGTTGTCCAGGTGTTTATGATTGTCATGCTGTGTGTTCATCAGTGGTGGGATGTAACTAAGTACAAATACTTTGTTACTGTACTTAAGTACATTTTTCATGTATCTGTACTTTACTTAAGTAGAATTAAATGTGGGTACTTTTTACTTTTACTCCACTACATTTTACATGAAGTATCTGTACTTTCTAATCTACTACATTTCTATAATGTGTTGAGTTACAAGTAACTTTCATGTTGCGATTTTTTTATTTGTTCGTTAGTTTGAAAGTAACCAAAAGTGAGAGGGGAGTTGGGCCACTGAATCACTGCAAAGTGGACAGGTAATATTACACCCACCTTCTAGAAGTTGGGCCAATAATGTATGTTCTAGTATATATATCACTGAGCTGGGGCCACCCACAGCATCGCCAACACACCCACAATGGATTCCACAGTGAAGAGTCAGCCAGAAGATACGCACCACCCATGGCCTTATTGAATGACTACTGTATTGAAAGACTGTTAAAAAAAACTATTGAAAGATTATTGAAAGATTATACAGTACAGCAGGACAGATTCTCTCTCCCAAAAGAGACAGACTGGAATTTGAAAACCAAATTCTTCTGAACTTGAACAATAAATTCTTGCTGCAATATTAAAATGTGTCAGTTCATGGGATGTTAGGAGACAAGAGATGTCTCCAAATGACTCAACACTCGGGTCCAAGTTTTGAAAATGGTGTCAGGAAGTTAAAATATTGTGCACTATTGACCCATTACAAGGTCGACTAGACAGTATTTTAATTAGAGTTGATGACAAACTGGAGTTGAAGTGATCAGTGTGTGTCTATTCCTTTGTTTGGTCTATTGCTCCTTTTTTCATCAGACAACTTTTACTTCAATGTTTTTACTGCAGTTAAAATGACACATTGGTTTTACTTTGTGTTAAATAAAAAATTTCAAAGGTATAATCATTCCTCTTTCTTATTTTATTTAATGACATTTAACTCTGCAGGTCATTCCTGAAATTTTGACGCACAGAATCACAAGTCCAAGTGTGAATGGTGTCACACAATAAACACATGCACTATCTGCAGCATTGTTCATTCAAATGACTCAACACTTTTAATGTATTACAGAAAATATACATACAGTACGCACACTGTAGGCCATTGCATTAGAGTCAGAGTCAGAGTCAGAGAGTCTTTATTGTCATTTGCACCGCATGTGGTACATGAGATGAAAACGAGATTATGTACACGAGGTCCCAGTTACATCCAACAACAATTAGGTAATACTTTCAGCAAGTACTTTTACTTTAATACTTTAAGTATTTTAAAAGCAAGTACTTATTTACTTTTACTTAAGTAAAAACATTAATATGGTACTTCTACTTTTACTAGAGTACATTTTTGTCTGTTTATTTTACTTTTACTTAAAGTGCGACTAAACCCCTGTGGATCGGTAACTCCTCCTTCCAAAATCTCCCTGAAAATGGGCGTGTCGAGAGACAAGGAGGGGTGGAGGTAGAGTTGTGCTTTTGTTCACGCCTCCACCTGCAACAACCTAAAACAAATTAAACCTCTAGCCAACAACATACACCAAGCAACAACAAAGAATAAACATGTAGATGTATTTATCCATTCCATCCAAAACCAAAGGCCTAAAAAAATGAAAATGAAAAGAAAAATAAAACCGCTTGTCAGGAGTGAAATGCAGCACTTCCATATAAGGTATGCACTTCTCATCTCTGCAGGGGATTGGCTCTGCTTGAACCACCTGTGTGACATCACACATGAGCAGACATGTCACACATGAGCGTTTGCACAAATAAGAAAATTAAGGTGTAATCCACCAGTTCAACCCATAGAACTACCGTAAACACATTTTTAGACCAAATATTGCCAAATATTGCCAATTTACACAGATATGCACAATTATGTGAGAATAAACACAGCCATAGTGCTAGATAACATTTTAAACACATTCTAGGGAGTTTATCAGCTAAAAAAAGTTAATTTTGGGTTTAGTCGCACTTTAAGTACAGTGTTGTTTATCGTTGTCCTGGCATTGTCTCCTGTTGCCTCTGTCTCCTGAGTTCCTTCCTTGTGATTCCCTGAGTATGTAAGTTTGCTGCCCTGTCAGCTATTTTATGTTCTTAACTTCTGTGGCTGCCGCAGACGCCATTTTGGACAGTGCTAATGGCGAACTACTTTTTTAAATCCAGCAGATTTGACCATTTCGTGAAACTCTCAAGCTCAGAACAACTTGTGCTATAACGTCAGCTATGAAATATATTTTTTCTCAGCAAAGAAATAATTGTTTTTACCGTGTTTTGTTGGAAAGTCCTTAGCTTCTGTGGCTGTCGCGGACGCCATTTTGGACAGTGCTAATCGCAAACTACTTTTTTAAATCCAGACGCGTCGCGTAGGCCGCTGAGAAACATCCATAAGTTCACCCTTCATGTTAAAAACTCTTCGTCTGACTCTTCGAAAATAAGCAATAATGCTACATCCAGACCGAACGCCTTTTCAACGGCAAAAAAGCTAGACACGCACGCAAGTGGACGCACTGGACCCAGTGGTGTCCAAACCAGAGCGTGAATTGCGGCTGCGTTGAGGTGGAGGGGGGGGGGGGCTTACCGGTGTACCGAGTTCCTCTCTGCACTCCGCCAGGCAAGGAGCTTTTTATTTCTGTCTCTGTGGAGCAGACTTGACTGGTCGTGAAGGACTTGTCGCGAACACACAGCTACAATGAGTTTCTCTTCCATAGTCCATGACTCTGCGGGTTTTTTCTGTGTCCCACAAACACTTTGAGATTTTTATTAATGAAAAGTGCATTATAAATGGAATTCATTATTATTATTATTATTAAACAATACGTCACATAGTTGCGCAATACCCTCGTCCCCTCGTTTCCGCGTCACATAGCGGACTCCCCCTTTCTCCTCCACCCGACTCTCCTGATTGGTCTGACACGCGTTCACGAGTTTGAACGGCGAAAATCTTCAGCATGGTCAAGGCGTGGTTTGGAGGCTGACGCGGGTTCACGTGCACGAAAAACACTTTCCAGCACGCTCAACACGCACGTGATGTGACGCCCGACGCCAAGAGACGCCTGGAGGCGCGTCCCCCATTGACTTTGCATGTAAACCGGACGCTCCTGCAGTTGAAAACGCGTTCGGTCTGGATTCACCATAAGGCTGCAGAGTAACACACTGGCTGCTAATTGCTCTAGCCAAGAGACTGAGGGGGACGCTTTTTTGTCACGGATCACATCCGGCGCTGACAGGATATGGTCTGTTAGAGCCCGTAAATGAGTTTTTTTGTATTTACTGATAGATAATTAGTTATTAGCGGTACTGCATTTTAAATAAAAATAGCGCAAATCCACTTACGAATTATAAAAGTTAGTCAATCCGCTGTAAAGCTAACAAATTGTTTAGGTCCGCTGTAAGCGGATTAGCGTTTTAACGCTCCCTTGCGGTCTGGTGCCCAACACTGCCAGCATAGTTTCAGTATCGGGTATCGGATCCAACCTGCCGATATTTTCCGATCCAGCTTCAAAGAGTATTTGTGTTCAATCACATTCTGTGACTGCTTTAACAGTGTGAGAGTTAAACCCAATGACGACACTTTAGGCCTCACGACAGGAAGAACCTAGACTTTAACAATGAACAGGAGGCATGTCTTCACCACACATGTCCTTCTTACTCATGGTTCAGTTGGAAAAACTAAAAAAACACTAAGCATGATGGGAAAGACAACATAGCCACTCCCCTTAACCAGTAAGGCAGTGGATTTTGTTGTCTTTCCCATAATGCTTAGCAGTATTTTAGTTTTACAAAACTAAAATACTGCTAAGCAGTATATTTTAGTTTTCAAAACTAAAATACTGCTAAGCATTATGGGAAAGACAACAAAATCCACTGCCTTACTGGTTAAGGGGAGTGGCTATGTTGTCTTTCCCATCATGCTTAGCGTTTTTTTTTAGTTTTTCCAACTGAACCATGAGTAAGAAGGATGTGTGGGGTGAAGACATGCCTCCTGTTAGCTGCTAAAATTTGTGAGGTTCCTGTGGTTAGGCTCAGAGAGTCTTCATTGGATGTCTCACACCATGTTGAAATAAATGTTCTCAGTTCAAAATCTTTATTATACGCAATCGTATACTTGAACGGTATTGGATCGAAAAAGTATTGGTATCGGTCGATACCCAGTTTTTAAGTATCGGAATCGGATCGGAAGTGAAAAATGTGGATAGGTGCATCCCTAAAAAAAAAAAACAACAAAAAAACGGAAACACAATATCGGCAGGTCGTGGGTACAGCCTCACGTTGTACGTAGTCCAGGGCGCTCAAATATGCGCCCAGCAACTTTCCATTGTATTGCAACGTTGCTGAATAACTACGCATGCGCGATTGATAACGAGAGTCTACGGATAAGAGTCATGCGCCCAGGGGACCGGAAATATGTCACAAATCAGAAAACGATTTTTGAAACAAAGAATATAACTCATCATTACCTATAAAATATTTATCCTGCACAACTAAAAACATATACTGTATACATATATTTCAAATTATTTTTATTTTATAATTTCTTTTTTTCCCTTTTTAAAAAAAAGTCTTTTTAGTTCCAGTGGAAGTTCCAGTGGAGGGGGGGGGGGGCGCCCGAGCGCCCCCTATTGGCCGGCCACCCCTTATTGGTACTTTAAATCCATTATAGATGCCTCGCAATGGATTATTCTGTGCCGATAACAGAAACATCAAAAAGTATTTGTGTGTTGCCACTTTAACAGAGTCAAAAAAGTAGTTGCTATGGTAACAACTTTGACTTTTGTCAGAACTATGGATATACATACATTAAGCTAGCATCTATGCTAAATGTTGTAGGTTGTGATTAAGTTTTTGTTGTTATTGTGCACTCTATCAGAAAGTAATCAGTCAAGTTTATTCATGTGAAATGAGACATGATCATTAATGTTTTATGATAATTGAAAAGCTTTAACTGGGGTGGCACAGTGGCTCAGTTGGTAGGGCTACCGTCTCTCAGTGAGCAGGTTGCCAGTTCAAATCCCGGCCAGGAGCCTATCTGGGTGGAGTTTTCATGTTCTCTCCGTGCATTCATTCATTCAATGTTTTTTCATTCAACCTTTATTTATACAGGTTAGTCTCTTTGAGCATCAAAGACTCATTTACAAGAGAGACCTGTATGTGTGGGTTATTCCAGGTTCTCCGGTTTCCTCCCACAGACCTCTATGAGTTTGCTGCTCAACCACCTTTGAGTCCCCACTGCCCTCTGCGTAATGTCGGCGTCATTATGTGCTTGTGTGCAAGACTTTTTTTCATTACCACATTTTTGACCTTCAAGCAGAGGTCAAAAATGTGTTAGGAATTTTTTTGTCTCCAAACCCTATGTGTCATTTTTCACCGCTTATATTGTCTATCCAACAGATCTCACTTTTAAATGAGTCTTCGAGGCTCAATGTGACTTATCTGTTTAAATAAAGGTTGAAGGAATGAATGAAAAAAAACAACATGCATGTTAGACTGATTGGTAGTTCTAAATTGTCCCTAGGTGAGAGAGAGAGAGTGAAGGGTTGTTTGTCTCGTTTGTCTCTCTGTGTCCCGGTGATGGACTGGAGACCTGTCCAGGTGTCCCCCACCTCTCGCAGTTACTGCTGGATATGAGCATCAGTGACCCCTGCGACCCGAAAATGAACAAGTGGGTAAAGATAATGGATGGATAGAATAAAAAGTTTAGGAACCCTGTTCAACAAAAATATTATTTCTGTTTTCTGTTTGACATCCCGCAACCACGTGACTGCAAGTCGAATGTGGAGCTTTGGATGGAGTACACCGCAGGACCACACTGTAGCGCTTTAAAGGTCCACTGACATGATGTTGGAAATTTGCATAAAATCACACAAAATATATATGTTTTATCATTCAACTATGTTTGTTTTTAATAGCAAAATGAGAAATATAATAAAAATTGCTTTAAAAGTGATTTAAAACTTCCCCCCATGTGTCGTCATGGTAAATCCGGGAACTTTTGCATACGTCGTCTGTGACGTATCGTGGAGAGAGTCTTCTGGGGCGCCCCTACAGCTCTGTATACTGGCAGTGTTTTTTTTCGTGTTTTTTTGTTTGTTTGTTTTGTTTCTTGCTGGGATGTTACAACCGGGTAGACGTTTGGGCAAAGCGCAGTTTTCACTTAATTCCAAAAATAGGACATGATTTTCAGGACATGATTACCTGCAGTGTTCCGTCAGTGAGGACTGAACTTGGAAAAAGGGCCTTCTCCTACTCCGCTCCTGCTTCATGGAATATCTTACAAAAAGATCTGAAGCTCTCGACCTTGACTTCTCTAAATGGTTTTCAGAATCTGTTGGAATCCTGGCAAAAACCAATGCAGATTTGTTCCTGTCTTTGATTTTATACGTCTACCTTATAATGTTTTGCTAGTTTTTTGATACTTTGTTAAAAAAAAAAAAAACTTTCTTTTGTTTTTTTCTCTCTTTTGTTTTCTATTGTTTATTGTTTGTTTGTTTATTGTTTAAGGAAATTCTACCACTGCTGTTCATTGTTCTTTAGTTTTAGCAGGTCGCTTTCGTAAATGAGCCCATGAGGTTCAAAAGATTTACCTGACTAAATAAAGGTTGAATGAATAAGGAAACGTGAAGGATTTATCTCCATCTGTGGACGGAGCTGACCGCAGCCCCCTCCTCTAACCAGCTAAATAAAGGTTTAATTAAAATAACACACGGCCTAAAAAAAGTCCAGGCTCAACACGGACCAGAACCAGAACTTTGTTACCGTGAGTGTTATTGTGTGGAGGCTACGCTACATGCTAAGCTAACCACCGTAGTAGACGCAAAAAAAAACAAAAAACAGCTCCAACACACAGACAGTATACTCTAACATTGTTCTATATTGTTTTACAAATTGATTTACCGGTATATAGAATATTTTGTTTACCGGACAAAAGGTGATCGGAGCACGACGTCTTATAGAGCAGATCCTAGCCTTGCTGCCAGAGACAGAGGAGGGGGCTGCGGTCAGCTCCGTCCTCCGATAGAGATAAATCCTTCACGTTTCCTTATTTTGGGGATTAAGTGAAAACTGCACTTTGTCCAAACGTCTACCCAGTTGTAACACCCTATAACCCAGCAAGAAACAACAACAAACAAACAAAAAAACGTGACAAATACACTGCCAGAATACAGAGCTGTAGGGGCGCTCCAGAAGACTCTCTTGACGTACGTCACAGACGACGTATGCGGAAATACCAGGATTTCCTGAGGCGACACACGGTGCCAAATTTAAAATCAATTTTAAAGCAAAATTTAATATATTTCTCATTTTGCTATTAAAAACGAACATAGTTGAATGATACAAGATATATATCTTGTAACATTTTATGCAAAGTAGAAAGATGATGTCAGTGGACCTTTAAAGTGTCTGTGACATCTTTTATCTTTGCATATACAGGTGACATCTTTTATCTTTGCATATACAAGTGGTCCCCGACATACAAACACATCGACTTACGAGGTTCCGGACTTACGAGCTGACTAACGAACAGTAAAGTTGTACAGAACATACAGAAAATACAGCACTGGTATGTGTTTTTAGATGAAAGTGTGTAAGCTAACCATTTGTAAACAAAGTTCTGTGCATGTTTATGAACTAGTATGTACGTTTGTGTTGAAAAACGGGTGTTCGTAGTAGCG
Source organism: Garcialebias charrua (assembly GCA_038048925.1). NCBI lineage: Eukaryota > Metazoa > Chordata > Actinopteri > Cyprinodontiformes > Rivulidae > Garcialebias > Garcialebias charrua. The sequence continues at coordinate 141,632 of JBBPBX010000003.1, read as the reverse complement.
CTATTATACATTTTCCGACTTACGACCGAAAATCCGGACTTACAAGCGACACTTGTTTCGGGTTCCGACATACGAGATTTCGTGTTACGAGCACCTCGTAGGAACGGAACTCGCTCGTAAGTCGGGGACCAACTGTACAGTAGTGACACAACATAAATATCTTGTATCATTCAACTATGTTCGTTTTAGCAAACAAAATGATGTATTAATGAAAATTCCTTTCAAAGTGAGTTTAAAATTAAAATGTTTTCAGCCTGATCGAAGAAGAAAGCTGTCCCTGGAAGCGACACAGAGAGTAAAAATCTTTCAGCTTTTGGTTGTAAATGTATTTTAGCCTCTAGAAAAAGTTGTTAAAATCATCCATCCATCCGTAGGCTCACTTTCTCACCTAGGGACAATTTAGAATTACCAGTCAGTCTAACATGCATGTTTTTAGTCTGTGGGAGGAAACTGGAATACCCGGAGAAAACCCACGCATGCATGGAGAGAACATGCAAAATCCACCCAGAAAGGCCCCCAGACTGGGATTTGAACCAGGGCGACCTGTTTGCTGAGAGGCAACAGCTCTACCAACTGATCCACCGTGCTGCTCTATTCTTTAAAAAAACGTATTATTTTTGTTTAATTTCCATGTTTGACAAAGAGTTCTGGTTTGTATGTTTTATGGAGCAGCATATAATGCAGGTGTAGACAACATGCAACGTGGGGGCCAAATTGGCTTATGCTTTTTGAAAAATAAGAAAATAAGAAAAGTGAGTAATTATATTCATAACCATTATACAAGGCAGCACAGTAGTACAGTGGTTAAAACTGTACTTGCATCATGAAAGTTTACAGGTTCAATTCCCAGCTGTGGTCTTTCTGGGGGGAGTTTGTATGTTCTGTCCGTGCTGCATGTGTTTTCTCCAGGTACTCCGGTTTCCTTCCACAGACCAAAAACATGCAGGTTAGACTGATTCACTCTATTAGTCTAGGCATGACTGGTTGTTGTCTCTCTGTGTCCTGTGATGGACTTGCAGCCTGCCCACCTGAGTGTACCTCGTCTATCACACAGTGACCCGACCCAGTAAGGAAGAAGCAGGCAGAAATGATGGATAATGAAGGATGGGTTAGTAGTGTTCATCATGGAATGCAGCAACTTTTCATCACAAATGTGTAAGGCAGAATATACAAACCGGATTACAACAAAGTTGGGACACTAAACAAATTGTGAATAAAAACTGAATGCAGTGATGTGGCGATGGCAAATGTCAATATTTTATTCATAATAGAACATAGATGACATATCAAAAGTTTAATCTGAGTAAATGTAACATTTTAAAGAAAAAATATGTTGATTCAAAATTTCACAGTGTCAACAAATCCCAAAAAAGTTGGGACAAGTAGCAATAAGTGGCTGGAAAAAGGAAATTGAGCATATAACGAACAGCTGGAAGACCAATTAACACTAATTAGGTCAATTGACAACATGATTGGGTATAAAAAGAGCTTCTCAGATTGTCAGTGTCCCTCAGAAGCCATGATGGTAAGAGGATCACCAATTCCACCATTGTTGCGCAGAAAGATACGGTAGTGCAGCAATAGCAGAATGGTGTTACCCAGCGTAAAATGGTAAATGGAGCGTGTTTATATAGCGCTTTCCACCCCCTATGAGGAGCCCCAAAGCGCTTTACAATACCAACCATCCACCCATTCACACATTCATACACCGGTAGCGGCAGACTGCCATGCAAGGCGCTTTCCAGTCCTACCGGGAGCAACTCGGGATTGTGTCTTGCCCAGGGACACAACGACACATGGTGTGGGGAACCGGGATTCAAACCTCCAACCTTCCGATCGGGGGACGACTGCCATTACCACTACCCAGCGTAAAATAGCAAAGACTAATTTATCACCATCAACCGTGCATAACATCATCAAAAGATTCAGAGAATCTGGAACAATCGCTGTGCGTAAGGGTCAAGGCCATAAAACTCTACTGGATGCTCGTGATCTCCGGGCCCTTAAACGTCACTGCACCTCAAACAGGAATGCCACTGTCAAGGAAATAACAGAATGGGCTCAGGAATACTTCCAGAAAGCATTGTCAGTGAACACAATCCACCGTGCCATCCGCCGTTGCCAGCTGAAACTCTACAGTGCAAAGAGGAAGCCATTTCTAAACAAGCTCCACAAGCTCAGACGTTTGCACTGGGCCAGGGGTCATTTAAAATGGAGTGTGGCAAAATGGAAGACTGTTCTGTGGTCAGATGAGTCACAATTTGAAGTAGGGCTGGGCGATATGGACAAAAATTCATATCTCAATATTGTTGTGATATATCGCGATATACGATATATATCTCAATATAATTTTCTTTCCATAAAAGAATAACAAAAATATATTTCTGAGTCAAAGCTTTGTCCCAGTTGTCACACAGCAACATTTATTAACAAACAGCTGTAACTCTACAAAATAAATGTCTAAAAAATGAACTATTTACATACATTACTTTATTTTTTAGACATTTATTTACACCTATTAAATAATAGTCCTCTTCAGCTGAGGGCAGCTGTGGCTGAGAGGCTAGAGCAGTCTCCTGCAATGGGAGAGCTGGGAGTTCAATTCCACCAGCAGTCACATGCTGAAGTGTTCCTGGGCAGTGGTCAACACTGAACCCCTCGTTGACTCTGATGTGTGTCCCATCAGTGTATGAATGTGATAAAGTACTGATTATTAAGCAAGATGGCCGCGCTCAGACCAGCCGCAGCTTCACGAGCTCCCGGTTAATCCCTAGTTTTTAGTAATTTTAATAGTGTTTTTGTACCTGACTCTGCGCGTTTTTTGCGGGTGAATTATAGCCGAACTGAACTGTTAAGAATCGGAGCGGATTTACCACAGGGCACAGCTGATATCAGCAACGAACTCAAATCAGAGCTCGGAAGATTGGAGCTGTTAAGAACATCTTTCTGGAAGCATATGCGCTCCGTTTCACGCTCCAGGGGAAAGAAAAGGAAGCAGTGCTCCCGAGGAAAGAAGTGGGGCTGCCGAGCAGGAATCATGACGAGACTACGGGCAGACGCTAAAACCGGGAGACCCCCGATGCCGGCTCTTTTTCTGTCTAACGTCCGCTGGCTGGACAACAAAATGGATCTACTTCGTTTGAGAGTGACCACGTCGGAGAAGATGAGGAGGTGCTCTGTGCTCTGCCTCACGGAAACGTGGATCTCTGAGGATACACCGGACTCTGTTTATGAGCTGGATAACAGACTCTTTTTCAGAACAGACCGGTTTACCGAGACTACGGGGAAAACACGAGGCGGTGGTGTTTGTATTTACGTGAACGATTGGTGCACGAACTGTGTTGTGATCAAAAGGCTTTGTTCAGCTGCTGTGGAGTTGATCACAGTAAGGTGCCGTCCGCACTACCTCCCCCGCGACTATTCTGTGATTCTAATCAGTGCTATTTACATAGCGCCTGATGCTAATGCTAATGACGCCCAGGGAGAAATTCATGACTTACTCACCTCGCTGCAATGTAAATATCCTGAGGGGCTCTTCATTGTTTGTGGTGACGTCAATCACGTGGACCTACAGGCCTCTCTCCCAACCTTCAATCAGCACGTTTTCACAGCAACAAGAGGAAATAAAATGCTTGACCAAGTCTACACTAATGTGAAGGGGGCGTACACGGCGAAGACACGCCCACCGCTCGGAGCTTCCGATCACTGTGCTTTGTTGTTGGTCCCAAGACAGCTTCCCCCACTCAGGCGCTCCAAGCCGGAACAAAGAGAGATCAAACTGTGGCTTCAAGATAGTACCCCCATGCTGAAAGACTGTTTTGAGAAGACAAACTGGTCTGTCTTCAGGGAGGCAGCTACTGATGGGAGCTCAGTTGACCTGGAACTTTATGCTTCCTCAGTCCTGGGTTACATCAGCACATGCTCTGAAAATGTATCCATAAAAAAATATGTTAAATCTTACCCGAACGGAAAACCCTGGTTAAATAAAGAAGTCCGCGCCTTGCTAGCAGCCAGGGACACTGCATTCAAGTCCGGAGATACAGAGGAGCTGAGAAAGAGCAGGAAAGAACTGGAGGATGGCATTAAGAAGGCCAAGGCCATGTATGCACAGAGGATCGAGGGACAGTTCACCTCACAAGACCCACGGAGCATGTGGAAGGGTATTAAATGCATAACAGATTACAAAGGCAAGAACAAACAATGCCCCAGGGACCCATCTCTGCCCGATGCCCTCAATAAGTTTTATGCACGTTTTGAAGATCCAAACAGACCAGCTAGCACCAGACTCACCTCATCACCAGATGAAGAGCATCTCAGAGTGACCGCAGCAGAAGTGAGAGGCAGTCTCAGAAGGATCAACCCTCATAAAGCAACCGGACCAGACAACATCCCAGGGAAAGTTCTGAAGGAATGTGCGGACCAGCTCTGTGAGGTGCTGGCTGACATCTTCACCACCTCACTTGCACTGGAGTCAGTTCCCACCTGCCTGAAGACCGCGACCATCATCCCAGTCCCAAAGAGCTCCACAGTGACTGGTCTGAATGACTATAGACCGGTGGCCCTCACCCCGATAGTCGCTAAATGTTTTGAGAAACTGGTCATGTCCCACATCAAGGCAACCGTCAACATCAACGAGGACCCTCATCAATATGCATACCGCGAGAACCGATCAACAGAGGACGCCATCTCCTCTGTGGTCCACACTGCTCTCACCCACCTGGATCAGAAGGACTCATACGTGCGTCTGCTCTTTGTGGACTTCACATCTGCCTTCAACACCATGATCCCCCAAACTCTGATAGACAAACTATCTACACTTGGACTAAGCCCCTCCATTTGTAACTGGGTACTAGACTTCTTAACAAACAGACCACAGTCCGTGAAGATCCACAACTTCTCCTCCTCCACCATAACCCTCAGCACTGGCTCTCCCCAAGGATGTGTGCTGAGCCCTCTTCTGTTCACTCTGCTCACATATGATTGTACAGCCACACATCCAGGCTGTCATATTGTTAAGTTTGCAGATGATACAGCGGTGGTGGGATGCATCACAAACAATGATGAGTCCAGCTACAGACAGGAGGTGGAACACCTGGAGAGCTGGTGCAAAGAGAATAATCTTCACATGAATGTGAAGAAGACAAAGGAGATGATTGTGGACTTCAGAAGGAACAAACACACCCACGCCCCACTGAACATAGGTGGATCTGCGGTGGAGGTGGTCTCCAGCTACAAATACTTGGGTGTACACTTGAATGATAACCTCAGCTGGAGCAACAACACCACCAGCCTGATCAAGAAAGGTCATCAGAGACTCTACTTCCTCAGACGGCTGAGACGAGCTGGTCTGAGCAGCCCAGTCCTCACCTCCTTCTACAGGTGTGCAGTGGAGAGCATCCTGTGCTCCAGCATCAATGTGTGGCATGGAGGCTGCACAGTTGCAGAGAGGAAAGCTCTACAGAGAGTGGTGAAGGCTGCACAGAAGTCTGTTGGAGTCAGTCTCCCCACCATCACAGACATTTACACCTCCAGATGCAGGAAAAGAGCCACCTGCATCATGAAAGACCTCACTCACCCAGCACACTCACTCTTTGCCCCACTCCCCTCAGGACGGAGGTTGAGGAGCATCAAATGTAGAACCACTAGACTGAGGAACAGCTTCTACCCTGAGGCTGTTAGACTCATGAATAAATAAATAATAAGAATAAACACTGCAAAATATCACATCATGCTGATGCTGATCTGTTTTCTTGTTGCTGTGTTCATCTGTGACCATCTGCTCATACAGACTCATGTTCGTGCTGCTGTTTATAATGATGTTTTTCCACTACATTAGGGCTTAGTGTATTACTAGTTGATGTTTCTCTTAGTTAATTCTAGATGTTATTACTGTTTTTCTCTTGCATTTGTTGTTGGATGTAACTGGGACCCCGTGTACATAATCTCGTTTTCATCACATGTACCACATGCAGTGCAAATGACAATAAAGACTCTCTGACTCTGACTCTCTGACTCTGGCTGATTATTCTATTATTACCTCTATATATATATTATTATTACCTCTATACCAATATCAACTACCTCATACATATACTGTGTACATTAACCTCATATGCTGCTTTGTCACTCTTTTACAAATGTCAAATGCCAGAACCTTCATTTATTTTATAGATATACAGTACTTTTTATACTTTTATACTTCTACGTAAAAGCTCAGGACAGTATTACACTCTATTTCATTTTATGATTATGTTTATTAAATGTTGGTGTTTTGTGTTGGTGAAACTTTTTATACTTTTATACTACTATGCAAACACTACTATGCATAAACTCAGGACAGTACTACACTTTTATTATTTCATTTTATGCTTGTTTATTAAATGTTGTAATGACCATTTGTCTTCTGGCTTGGTGCACCGTGGATTCTGGTTTACACAGCCCAAAAAAGGAATCAAAATTCAAAAAAGGAAAAAGAAACATTGATTTTTGTTGTTTTATTCCATCGTTCAGGCAAAAGGTTACAGGCTCTACTGGATTCTAATTCTCCTGTTGTGACTCCTGCCCCTGTTATCTGGCTGATAGACTGATTGACTGAAGTGACTGTGACTGTGACTGAAACTGAGACCGAGACTGAGACTGGTAAAAAACCTTATGACCATCCACGTGCATCACGAGCTGCCTAAGACCCACCTATTTATACTGTGAAACACCCACATCCCAACTGAAACTAATTAACTAATTAAGTGAATTCCTAATCAAATAACTTATTCTAAATAATAAATTAAACAAAAATAATAAATCAAACAACAAAAACATAAGGATAAACTAAACTATTTAAATTCTAAAATTTAACCAGAAATGGAGAAATAGCTCCTACACTCCAGCCCCTAATTGTGCATTAAAATCACAATTACATCTATCACTAAAGGAGCTATTCTAACAATGACCTCCATAATATCCTATATCAATACAAATACATTAAATAATTCTTCTGGTTCTTCATTTCCTCAATGATGAACCTGCAAAAACAAAAGAGAAGAGAATAGAAGTAATAGAAATGTCTTTAGTTTGCAGAGGTCTCCCAGAGCAGACAGAGCTTCGTCACTGGCCTCTCCAACACGCTGGTTTGGATGAATTAAGCTCAGCCATCACCTCCACCTCGTTGAACAGCCAAGTTTTGGTTCGTGCAGCAGCTCCTTCGGTGCCTCTGCTCTGAGCATTGCGCTTATCTGCTACTTCACTTCTCTTCTGCAGAGCATCCTTCAGTCTCTTGTTTGCTGCTGCTGCCTCTACAGTTTTACGACACAGGACAATGGCTTGTTTCTGAAAATCTCAAGTTTCAGCATCTCATATTGTTTTATGATCCTCGTATTGTTTTATGATCCTCCTTTAGCTGCAGGACCTTCTTGTCTTTCTTGTTCTTCCACTGTTTGAATTTTTCAGAGTCCTCCCTCATCTGCTTCATAAGTTGGATTCGTTGAGTCTTCATAGACTGCATCTCCTGCATGAGCTTGCTGACTTTCTGAGCAGATGATTCTTTGAGTTTCAGCAGTTTGGACTGATCAAAAAGTTTCCGCTTCATGTCTACGAGCTGAGCTTCGAGCTCCTGAAGTCTCTTCCTCCTCTGCTCACTGAGCTTGGCCTGGTTGGTGTTTTTTTTTTTTGCTGACTGAAGAGCTAAAATTAGTTCCTCTTTCTCCTTCTGCAGGGAATCCACTGATGACTGAAGAGCTTGGGTAATTATCTGGTGCATCGGCTCCGGCTGACTGTCATTCGCACACATATTTTCATGTAGGCTTCCTTTCAAACTCAACACTTTGTTGAGCTCAATCAGCTCTTTGGAGAGCTGAGCCTGCCGCAGTGCATGATGGGCCGTGAAGTTCTCTGGAGAATCCGATTGAGACTCAGCGGGGGAGTTTGTATCGTCACTTCTTGAAGCTTCTTCTCCTGCCACCATGGCGTCGATGGAGGCTGAGATGCCTGCACTCTCATCCTTGAGCTCCAAGATGAGGTCTTGTAGGTTCTTCAGCACCTCCACGTTCTCCTTCAGCTCCTGGTCCTCCAGCGTCTGCAGGACTTTCTGTAGATCAACTGTACATGCTGCGTGATGCCCAAGCTGTTCCAGTTTGCTCTTCAGTTTCTCATTTACTTGTTCTGTCGCGATGATCTTCTCGAACATGAAGGCTGCCTGTCCAGCTGCCTCGCTCAGCTCTCTGCTCAGCTTGTTGTTCTTGTCCTCCAGAGTGCGGTTCCCTTCCAACAGCTTGGCTGCGCTCTCAACCGACTCTGTCCCGGAGAGGACGGGAGCTACTCCTCCTTGGGCATGCAGCAGCATCACTTGCAGCTCCTGAACCTGCTGTTTCAGTAGTTTCATTTCAGCTGTTTTGCGGTCGATGTTAACAACCGGTTAGTTTTTAATCTTGCGAGCTCTGTTGGCATATCGCAGCGTGTTGATTGTTTCCTCCAGCTTAGGCCATTTAACTTGAGAACCACACAGATGTTCATACATCGCCAAGTGCATTGATGATGTTACCAACCTCAAAACCATCACTGTTCGGGCTAATCAGAAGCCATGGCTGACAGCTGAGGTTCACAGACTCCTGAAAGCCAGGAATGCTGCCTTCAAAGCGGGAGATCAGGTGGGCCTGAAGGCAGCCAGAAAGAACCTGACCCAGGGCATCAGTGAGGCCAAGGAGCAGTATTCCAAGAAAATAGCTCACCGTTTCAAGGACAGCAAGGATACACGCAGTCTGTGGCAGGGAATACAGACCATCACAGACTACAAACCCCCCCCCAGACCTGTGACAGCTCAACCTCTACGCTGAATGAACTGAATGAGTTCTTCGCTCGGTTTGAGGCAAGTAACAGCACACCTGCACATAAATTCCCCCCCTCTCCTGATGGCCAGGTGCTGGCGCTGTCCTCAGACAGCGTAAGGCGATCATTCATCAAGATTAACGCCCGGAAGGCCTCTGGTCCTGACAACATACCTGGTCGTGTGCTGAAGGACTGTGCAGGGGAACTCGCAGCGGTCTTCACGGACATCTTTAACATCTCACTGAGCCAGGCCATCGTCCCCACCTGTTTCAAAGCCACCACCATCATCCCTGTCCCAAAGAAGGCAACGCCCGCATGCCTCAATGACTATCGCCCAGTAGCACTCACCCCCATCCTGATGAAGTGCTTTGAACGGCTAGTCATGAAAAGCATCACATCTGTCCTCCCTGCCTCCCTGGATCCCTTCCAATTTGCATACCGACCTAATCGCTCAACCGACGATGCCATCTCCTCTGCCCTCCACACAGCTCTCACACATCTGGACACGAAGGACTCTTATGTTAGAATGCTGTTCATCGACTTCAGCTCGGCATTCAACACCATCATCCCCCAACAGCTCATCCATAAACTGGACAGTCTGGGGCTGAACACCTCAATGTGTAACTGGCTGCTAGACTTCCTGACCGGGAGACCACAGACAGTACGGATCGGGAGTAACACATCTAGCACCATCACATTGAACACAGGGGCCCCACAAGGATGTGTGCTGAGCCCCCTTCTATTCACCCTGCTAACACACGACTGCACACCATCGTACAGCTCCAACCACTTCATCAAGTTTGCGGACGACACAACAGTGGTAGGTCTCATCAGCAACAACGATGAGACGGACTACAGGAACGAGGTGAGCCGCTTGGCCTTGTGGTGCGGACACAACAATCTCACTCTCAACGTGGAGAAGACAAAGGAGATTGTCGTGGACTTCAGGAAGAGGGATGCACAACATGCCCCTCTGACCATCAACAGCACCGCAGTGGAGAGAGTGGACAGCACCAAGTTCCTGGGAGTGCACGTCTCAAAGGACCTGTCCTGGAGCAGGAACACTGCAGCACTGGCGAAGAAGGCTCACCAGCGCCTCTACTTTCTCCGCAAGCTGAAAAGGGCTGGAGCTTCAACCTCCATCATGTGCACCTTCTACAGAGGTGCCATAGAAAGTGTCCTGACCAGCTGCATCACTGTGTGGTTTGGTGCATGCACTGCATCCTGCCGCAAGAGCCTCCAGCGCATCGTGAAAGCAGCTGAGAAGATCGTCGGCACCTCCTTGCCCTCACTGCAGGACTTACACAGCAAACGCCTCACTCGGAAAGCCCACCGCATGGCAGGTGATCCCACACACCCACTACACAGCCGCTTTAGACTGCTGCCATCAGGGAGGAGACTGAGGAGTCTCCAGGCTCGTACCAGCAGACTGAGAGACAGCTCTGTTCATCAGGCAGTCAGAATGCTAAACACTCTGCCTGCTCTGCCTCCCCTCCCATTTGAACTGCCTTAACACAAAAAACTTTCTCACACATTACCACTCAACACAAAGTTTTTAACACTGGACTCTGTGTCTTAACACAAAAAACTTTCTCACACATTACCACTCAACACAAAGTTTTTAACACTGGACTCTGTGTCATCAAACGGGTTATTCACTAAACTCTCGGTCATGTGTTCATTCAGTTTGCACTACTTCTCATATTTGCACTAATGTTTGTATTACATTACTGCCTATAGTCATACTACTGTTTACATTCACTGTTTACATTTATTAATACTGTTTACATTTATTACTACTGTTTACATTTACACTACTTTTGTCTACACTACTGCAGATACATATACAGCATTCTCTGACTAGCCTTATCTAAGGATGCCAAATGTGCCTTACTTCATATGCCACTTTGCCTCTATACCGGCATCAACTACCTCATACATATACTGTGTACATCAACTTATATGCTGCTGTGCCACTCTTTGCAAATGTCAACGCTAGAAACTTCAGTTTATTTTATAGATTTACGTTTTTATACTTTTCATACTACTGTACTATGCAAAAACTCAGGACAGTATTACACTTTTATTATTTCATTTTATGCTTATGTTCATTGGGTGTTTGGTGTTTCAGTGTTGGTGTAAATTTTCATACTTTTATACTATTATGAAAAAACTCAGGACAGTATTACACTTTTTTACTATTTTATGCTTATGTTTATTAAATGTTTTAGTGTTTAGTGTTTAGATGGTTACTGTTGCACCGAGGGACTGAGAGAAACGCAATTTCGGTCCTGTGTATGTCCTGTACATATTGCAGTTCTGACAATAAAGTTGACTTTGACTTTGACTTAATTATCAAAAATGAAACTAGACTAGATAAACTATTTTATATATTTTTTTGCAAATATTTTTTTATCATATTATTTTTTTTGCCTTTTATAGATGGCCTCCCTTCTCACCTTACAGCCATCCTCTCACACCGATATGAATGTTTTTTTAATAGAGAGAAAGGAAAGGAAAGACAGAAAGTAAGACAACAAAACACAACAATCCACAAAAAAAGCACAAGGTAAACACACCCAACCTCCGTCTGCAATCCTGCAAAGTACATGACAGAACACAGCAATACATGCATAAAGACTAATAACATTTATGACCTTGCAGTAGATTTCCATAAATATACTAGCCTGGTTAAAACCAGACCCTTGTCCTTCACTTCGCTTCAGACAAGGGTCTGGACTTTCTCCATTGACAACCAATTCTTGCTGGAGGCGTGGCCTCTGCTGATGGCTGCTCCCCCGTGGTCTGCTGAACTTTCATTTCATTTATATATTTAATTAAGTTAGGACAATGCATATTAATCAACATAACAGCAGTTAGCATCAATGTAAATATGCCGGAGTTAGCATAATAGCTAATTTTCATCCGTTGTCCTAAGGCAGGTAAGAATAAGAAACGTCCCATAAAACAAAAGAGCGGAGAAAAATACAAACATCACCTATATAGCACATAACACAACATAAAATTACAATAAAAATATGATGCCATAAGAAAATAGACAAAGTAATCTACACATGAGTGCACTTCTGATTAGTTTTCAGCCAAAGTTTCAGAGAATTTTTAAAGCTGGAGTAGGTGCCACAGTTCCTGATGGAAACTGGCAGTGTGTTCCATGACTGCGTGCCTCTGATGGACACCACCATTTGGCCAAATTTAGTCCTGCGCCGCTGCACATCACAATCTCCTCTGGTCAGTGCTCTTGTGTTTACTGTACTTGTTTTTTTACTTATAAAATATATTAAAGGAGGAGGAGCAAGTCCATTTAAAACTTTAAAAATCAGGCAAACGTCCATAAAAATCTGATAGCTATTAAAATCCAAAATTTTGTACTTATTTATGATGTTGCAGTAATGATACTGTATTGGCTTTTTGTCAAAAAATTTCAGTGTTTTCTTAAAAAGAGACTTTAGGGGCTTCATGACGATCTCTGAAGTGTGAGACCATGTAGTATAACAATAGGCTATATGGCTATATAACTTGACTTCAGCTCCGCCTCCTGCTGAATTTTCTCTCGCTCCGTTGCATATTCTGTGTTTATATGTTAATAAAACGTCCTAATAAAATAAAATAAAACCATGGATCGCTGGTCCAACACACCAGAAGACCAGGAAATCTGATGGGACTCGGGCAGCAACTTAAAACCCGAGTTTAAATCTCTCGTGACAACCTGAGGCATTTCCTTGTTCATTTCACTCAGCGGAGGGAGAGGAGGATGAGGAGGAGGAGGGAGCGATGATCACTTACTTTTGGCAAAAAAAAAGAAAAGAAAACTCCAGATAAGGGATTAAGAAGGGGAAATTAATAAATTTGTGTCACATATAAAACAGTCCTGCATCGCTTTGAATGAGAACATGCGAATGCTCGTTGGCTGCGCGCTCCCCCGTGGTCTTCTGAACTTGACTTCAGCTCCGCCTCCTGCTGATTTTTCTCTCGCTGCCTTTGGATATTCTGTGTTTATATGTTAATAAAACGTCCTAATAAAATAAAATAAAACCATGGAGCGCTGGTCCAACACACCAGAAGACCAGGAAATCTGATGGGACTCGGGCAGCAACGTAAAACCTGACTTTAATTCTCTCGTGACAACCTGAGGCATTTCCTTGTTCATTTCACTCAGCGGAGGGTGAGGAGGAGAAGGAGGAGGGAGGAGGGAGCGATCACTTGACTTTTGGGAAAAAAAACAAAAGAAAACTCCAGATAAGGGATTAAGAAGGGGAAATTAATAAATTTGTGTCACATATAAAACAGTCCTGCATCGCTTTGCATCGCTTTGAATGAGAACATGCGAATGCTCGCTGGCTGCGCTGGGACAGGTGGGGGCGTGGGTTAGGGGCCAAAAACTCCGCCCCTTCTGTTCTCTGATTGGTCCGGTCAAAAATCTACCGGAGAAATCGTTGTCAATGAGAGAAGTCCCAGACTGTGCAGTGAAGGGAAATGAGAATTGAGCGGAGCTGTGCAGGAGGGCGAGGGCCAGGCTATAAATATACATACCCATACCTACAAATGTACGGTATATACAGTATACATACATATACATTCATATTCAGTCAAATACCAATCTTGGTGTTATTTTTGATCCACAACTCACCTTTGAAAGCCATATAAAGCATATCTGTAAAACTTCTTTTTTTCATCTTCGAAATATTGCAAAGCTTCGGTCTACACTGTCCCTCACTGATGCAGAAAAGCTCGTCCATGCCTTTGTCTCCTCCAGACTGGATTACTGCAATGCACTTCTCTTCGGGATTCCTGGCAAGAACATACAAAAACTACAGTATGTCCAAAACAGCGCTGCCAGGGTCCTGATGAGAGTGCGTAAGTATGAACACATCACTCCTGTACTGCGTTCACTACACTGGCTTCCTGTTTCTGCCCGGATCACATACAAAATTTATCTGCTCACCTTCCAGTGCCTGTACGGTAATGCACCATCCTATTTAAAAGAACTTCTCACCCCTCACTGTCCTTCCCGCACTCTCCGCTCTTCCAACACCCATCTTCTTCTCACTCCCAGGTCTCGGTCTCGCACAATGGGAGACCGGGCTTTCTCCTGCGCTGCCCCTCGGCTGTGGAACGCCCTGCCCTCATATCTGAGGGCCCCACAGACCGTGACATGTTTTAAAAAAAGTCTTAAAACCTTTCTTTTTATCCAGTTTTTTAAATAATTAATTGTGCTTTTGTTTTTTATTGCACCCAGTTTTTTGAGTATTTTATCTGCATTTTGTGAATTTTAAATTTTTGATGCAATCATCTGTGAGGCTCCATCCTCTTGGTTGTTCCTTTTCTTTGTTGCATTTATGATTGATTTTTATCTTGATTTTATTTTTCATTGTAGCACTTTGAGATCTGTTTGATGTAAAGTGCGTTATAAATAAAAGTTATTATTATTATTATTAAATACCCATCTACATATCTGCATATTATATCTAAATATAAATCCCTGCATCCATTTGTCTGTGGTTGTGAGCATGCATAAGTGAATAAGGTTCCACGAATAGAACATTCAATAGCGACCGTGAAGCATCAGAGATCCGCCCCCCTCCAAGGCCCGAGGCAGACAAAGGGGCGATCAGAGCCCAAGACCCCAAGAAAGACCCCGAGCCCAGAGTCCCCAGGGCCACCCGAACAGGACGAGCCACTACCAACTCCCCAGATCCGACCAAAGGGGAGAACAGGAAGAGCCCCACCAGCGACTACACACAATGACCCCCCAGGGCCAACAGCGACAAACCCACAGGCCCCCGCCGGAGCCCGCTGCACCAACGTAGCCCCAGGCCCAGGCACGAGGCCCGGGCACCGGGGATGCCCACCCCTCAGGCCCAGACCCGACAGGACCAGAGGACCGGAGCCCCACCAGGCAGCAACCAGGCTGAGCCGACACACGCCCAAACGCCCAACCCCCGACAGCGAGGGCCCCAAGCACGCCCGCAGGGAAAGGGACACCCACCCGGGGGCCACGTGACAGGAGCGCGACACCAAGTAGCCTCAGATGTATCAGAGAGGGGGCAGTCCAAGTCCCAGTCTGACAATTAGACATTCATGTCTGTGTATGAATGCCTAATTTTAATCATATTCTTAAATTAAGATATTGATTTTGCATTTTTTATTTCAGCTTCCAAGTTGTTCCACAATCTAATTCCTTGGATCGAGGTTGACCGACCCCTCAAACTACAGTAGTTCTAAATTTCGGTCTCACAAAAATCTCAATTCCCTTTAAATTATAGCAGCTTTGACGTTTTTAAAGCTCCACTGACATCATCTTTTGACTTTCCATAATATGGCACAACATATATATATATTAAGATTGACCTCTGATCGTTTTTGCCAAAACAATGTTAAATTAATTAAAATTCCTCTCAAAAATAGTTTAAAATTAGCGCCTATTTTTCACATGATAAATATGGATTTTCCCGTCGCGCGATTATGACGTCAGACACAGACTCCGTCAACTGCGCACATTGATACAATGGACGAAGATGCAAAGGCATCCGTCCAATTTAGCCATTTAAAACGTTATATTTTAGCGGTTTGTCTTCAGAGAAGCCAAAGTCTGTGGCGGTTCTACTCACGGGCCCGTGCCCGTGTAAGATGGACCCTGGCCCGCCCTCCGAGCAGAAGCGGAACCAATGCTCATGGCACATACCGATACCAGCCTTGTTTACGTATCGATCCAACCCATGATGCACGTTGGCTTCAAACTATGGAATGGATTTCCTGAACGGAGGCGTGTCTCATGAACCCAGAGTAACAAGACCCGCCTCACATTCAGGAAATCCAGTTCATAGTTTGCAGGCAGCTACAAGCGTGAGGGGCTGACTGAGTACTCTGTTGGGTTTGTTTTGACATCGTTTGGAAAGAGCGGGTCGTTTGTTCATGGATTGTTTACATGGAGCTGGACGCTTGTTTCTTTCGCAAGATGGATTGTTTACATGGAGCTGGACGCTTGTTCCTGTTGCAAGATGGATTGTTTACATGGAGCTTGGACGCTTGTTCCTGTGGCAAGATCGATTCGGACAACACTGGTGAGTGCATGCTAGCAGCTAGCCGACTTTTCATCGTAACATGTGCGTTGTGTCACGGAAATATTTTACACTCAACACCGCAAGACAACAACGTTCAATGTTTGCAGAGCAGAGCTATATAAACACATCTGCGTCACATTAAACCGCGGTCAAGTTAGTTTTACGCCGGACATTCCATCGAGCTCAGGGCTTCAGCCAGCGGTGTGTTTTTCTTTTTCATGCCGGGTTGTGCGCACTGATTACGGCAGCTGTTTCAGCTCCCGCCTGGGAGCTCCGTGGCTTCGCATCATAATACAGCTACTAATATAAAGCATGTAAAACACTAAAAACGGGAACATGTCTGTGTTGGTTTATGCCAAGAACTGAAAAAAAATTATAACCTGCTGTTTACTCGAAATAACTTTGGCTTCTCTGAAACATAAAGTTATAAATGGCTAAATCGGACGGATGCGTTTGCATCTTCGTCTGTGTCTGACGTCATAATCGCGCGACGGGAAAATAGTATTTATCATGTAAAAAAAAGGCGCTAATTTTACACTATTTTTGAGAGGAATTTTAATTAATTTAACATTGTTTTAGCAAAAACGATCAGAGGTCAATCTTAATATATATATATGTTGTGCCATTTTATGGAAAGTTAAAAGATGATGTCAGTGGAGCTTTAAGAAAGTGTGTTAGAATATTAAAGGACAACACCCACCGTGACAGTAACAATTCACCATATTGGAGAATTACTGTAGTATTTTATGAATTTTATTTTCATTTTTGCATTTGGGCCAGGCGAGGGTTAAAAAAAAAAAAAAAAAACAACCCACTCCCGAAGGAATCCGGAAACCTGGCCGAAAAGTCCCGAAGGGTCATGCCTTTTGTTACATGATCTCCACCCAGAAGGCAGAAGGTAGGAGTGAGTTTCCATGGAGGTTTATGAGAGAGAGTGCGTTAAAACTTTATATTTCCTGGTGCATTTGTGTGTATGGACCAGCGCTCTGATTTTATTTATTATTTATTTTATAACACCGCTGCGGACCTGTTGCTTGATTCATTCTGCCCCTGAGGAGCGAGCCCGCGCGCGGTCTCTGGCTCCTCGTTCCGCTCCGCTGGTCACCTTTGAAGTTCCTCGTGCCGGTGTAATTTGCTCCCTCGAGTGTATGTATCTGCTCTTATCTCTCGTCAGCCTTGTTGCAGCAGCACGGGTCGTGAAGCATGCGCGCGGGCAGAGCAGCTGCGAGGCTGGGTGCCTTTCTCATCACGGGGCGAGAAATGCGGGGCGATGCGGAAATGAATGAATTTGTCGCGATCAAATGAATTAAACTAGTAGTGGATGCTCGCTCAGAATATGATGACATGAGTGAGCGACAGCAGGATTAATCAACAGGCAGCTTTATGGAATATTTAAAAATGCTTCCTTGTTCTTTTCCTCTGCTCGCCTGTAACTCCAAGGCGTCACTTTGGTGACGTGAATGCCCAAGTGAATGCCCATATATGGAGAGGAGCAGATTTTCCCGGAGCTGCATGCTAAAATCTGCTATAAATCATGAAATAACACATTTAGTGTTATTTCTCCACAATATAAGTAAACGCTCCTGTATTATTTTTAAATAAACTAATAAATATTAATGGCGATGCAATTTGAAAACATGGTGGGTGTTGGACAGTGCATTACACATTAAAAAAACTGATCAGTGATTGCACGTTTTAAAACATTTTGTCAACAAACTGTTTTGTTAAACACTTCCTTGCATGTTAAAAATGCATCAAACCCATCAAAATTTAAAAATGAATGAATTTAAAATCCATTGTCCACATGTAGGAAGCAATTGTGAACACATAAATTGAGCTTTGAGCGTAGCTTTGTTTTATTAATGTTCATTAGTGAGAAAACGGGGCGGCCGTGGCGTGGTGGTAATAGCAGTCGTCCCCCGATCGGAAGGTTGGCGGTTCGAATCCCGGTTCCCCACACCGTGTGTCGTTGTGTCCTTGGGCAAGACACTTAACCCCGAGTTGCTCCCGGTAGGACTGGAAAGCACCTTGCATGGTAGTCTGCCGCTACCGGTGAATGAATGTGTGTAGCATTCAATGTGTGTAGCACTTTGAGATTTTCACTAATGAAAAGTGCGTTATAAATTGAATTCATTATTATTATTATTATTATTATTAAAACTTGCTTACAACGGTAGGTAGTCCCAAACATGGACAACATTTTTGCAGCCAGTGCTGTCAGTTTAGGATAGCGTGGAAAGAGAAAGTAAAATGTGTCCAAGCCCACAGAGGCAAATTTGTCCTTCAATGCTACATCACAATGCAAATCAATGATTTCAAGTTGCATGTCAACAGGCACATCAGAAGCCCTGACTGTGAATGGTGAGAGAAAAACTGCAAATTCTGTCTTGAGTTCATCTTTGTGGCGGCGCCGACACGACTGCGGCTTTGTGCACTCGGACCATCTTTTAAGACGAGTGTGCGTAATTTAAATCATGTTGTATAGACTATATGCCACGGGTAGTTGTGACGTACTTCCTATAAAATATCGGACACATCCGCCACTTCCGGGTCCCATCAACTGTTGTTAGTATTATCTCCTAGTAGCAGACAATGACAACGACCCGAAACGGGAAGCGGCTACGAGCTACCGGCACTACAAGTGAGTTCCGTTGTTTCCGCCCACCGGTGGGTACAGCTGTTCCATTCCCCCGCCAAGGGGGGTTAGGGCGACAATATATCGCGGCTATCCGTAGGGGAAACGTCGCTATAGATTTATATGGATTTATATGTGTATAGAGCTATTGTTGCTGGTGTGTATGTCGATGTTTTATTAATTGTATTTACTCATTTACTGTATGTTTGTGTCAGTCCCGCTAACCGGAAGTGTGCGGTCCGGCTCATGAATGCGGGAGCGCTGGAACTGAAGTCCGTGGCATATAGTCTATTGTGCCCTGGTGCAATGTCAATAAAGATATATTCTATTCTATTCTATTCTATTCTTCTAAAGACCTGAAATTGTTTCTCAAACTCCCTCAGCAACCCTGAAATCTTGTCTATGTACTGTTTCACATCAGGATGAATGCTTGCTGCGCACACATCTCGGACACAGGGAAAATGAGCAGGGTCTCCGCTTGCTATCTGCATCTTCCATACTAAAACACATCGCCTCTGGGTCCTAGAAGCGCTATGTTTTAGTAGGACAACATAGGAACTGACTAAAACACAGAGCCTCTAGCGGACAACATAGGAACTGCAGATTTTTAAGAAAATAACATTTATTCTTTTTTTTCAATAATTCAGATTTATCCTCAGGCGGGCTGAACCCCGCAGGCCATAGCGGTTACGGGGAATGGACTATGTGTTATGTCTTTCCCATAATGCTTAGCGGTATGTTAGTGTTCCGGCCACACCATGAGTGAGATGGACATCTGTGATATAGACCTGCCTCTTGTGTGTTATTAAAGTTTGGTTGTTTCCTGTTGCTCAGCTCAAAGTGTATTAGTTGGGTTTAACCCACATTAGGGTACAATACATGGTCACAGAATTCGGTGCAACACCGGTTCTCAACGTGCTTCAAACAAGAAGTTGTTTCATTATCTGTGGTGTAACTGCGACGTGATGACGTCACTGTGAATACTTGACGTGAAATTAAAAACCTCTATAGATTTCCTAGGAATCGATGCGTTGATTACTCAAATAGTCTGTTAAAGCCCTAATACAGACATAAAAATGTTGCAGATAATAAATATAACGACTAACCTGTGTGAAGCAAACAGGTTTAAACACAGATTATCTGGTGTTGAAAGCTACGGAATAGCAGTGGGTTTTTAAACGGGATTTGAAAACCGAGAGGGAGAGCGGGCCTGTCTGACAAACAGAGGTAACTCGTTCCAGTGGAGTTTAACCCGGGCAATTCTGACATCTTTTCATCCATATTTGTGACGTTAACACGTGATGTAAACATTATTCAGATTACAGGAATGACATTGTAGTTCATCCATCCATCACTGTTACGCACTTCTTCCTTTTTGTATTGCGGGGGTCACTGGTGCCTATGTCCAGCCATCCAATCCAACCTGGCTGCGAGAGGCGGGGTACACCCTGGACAGGTCGCAAATCCATCACAGTTGACATTGCAGTAATTTATTAAAAAACAACTTTAAGGTTATTCTCACCACAACATAATTAGTTCATCTGCATGATTAGACCTGTTAATTAACCAAGTAACTAACTGATTAAATCACATTTTTCTCAGGAATTACACAAATAACATTTCATGGGGTCTGACTATATGAAAAGACAAGTAATTTGATTGGTTGGTTGGTTCTCTCCACATACTGCACAACCACTGAACCAGTATTTTAGAACCAACATCTATAGTCCAAATTATGATTAGTTTGTTTTGAAAGTATTCTTAAAAATCTAGGAGCAAATCACAGATTGGGAACTTATTGAAAATTGTCAGAGAATATCTTTACAAAATCAAAACAAATTTTATTTGGGTGTTATGATACCAGTTGCTTTTTATGGCCTATAATAGTTATTTTAATATTTTCTGTTCAGAAATTTTCACTTCTGTGTGGACTCTCATGTGTGAGTTTAAATTTGTCTTCTGACTAAATCTTTTTCCACAAAGTTCGCAAGGAAACGGTTTGTCTCCGGTGTGGCCTCTCTTGTGACTGTTTAAATTGTCCTTCCGACTGAATCGTTGTCCACAAAGATCACAAGGAAATGGTTTGTCTCCTGTGTGGACTCTGGCATGTGAGTTTAAATGCGTCTTCCGACTAAATCTTTGTCCACAAAGAACACAAGGAAATGGTTTGTCTCCTGTGTGGACCATCATGTGGGAGTTTAAATGTGTCATCCGACTAAATCTTTGTCCACAAAGATCACAAGGAAATGGTTTGTCTCCTGTGTGGAATTTTATGTGTGATTTTAAACTGCCCTTTGAACTAAATCTTTGTCCACAAAGATCACAAGGAAATGGTTTGTCTCCTGTGTGGAGTCTCGTGTGTGATTTTAAACTGCCCTTCGAACTAAATCTTTGTCCACAAAGATCACAAAGAAACAGTTTGTTTTCAGTGTGGACTTTCATGTGTGAGTTTAATCTGCCTTTCGAACTAAACCTTTGTCCACAAAGATCACAAAGAAACAGTTTGTTTCCTTTGTCTCCTGTGTGGACTCTCATGTGTGAGTTTAAAGATATCATATGACTAAATGACTAACTTTTCACTGATTTTTTCTGCTGCCTTTTGTCTGAATGACCTCGTGGTTGGGGGGGGGGAGTGTACCTGGCCGAACCTGGACCAGAACCAAAACCGAGTTGGCTGTGGGGGACTTTGTTTGCATTAAAGCCGTTCTCAGCTGTGACCCGTTACCCAAAGAGGAGGGTCTGTACTTCTCCGTGGTATCACGGTGGGAGCCGCGCTCTGTGCTCAGCTGAGAGACGTGCGGCTGCACGCGGCTGCTTTGAAGTGCCTGATCTGAATGGGAGCAGGACTGAACCGAGCTGAGGATCAATTTGAAGCTGAAGGCTTCACCTCCTCCATTGAGACTTGCTGTTTTTTCATTCTTTTTTCATTTTTATTCTTGGAGGTGGCTTTTTTGGGCTGATAAGGAAACAGTCACATAATAAATATCTTACCTGGTGTAGATAACTGTTTAAAGAGCCTCATTTGGAGAAAACAGTAATTTTCTTTGAAAACATTCAACTGGCTCAGACAGCAGAGAGGTCGTGAAGCAGCGTGACGTGATGTGAGGCGCAGAAGATCAGGATCATCATTGTTTCGGTGCCTATTTCATACTGCTGTGAGCTGTTTGTTGATCAGACGAGCAGAGAGTGAAGCGCGGAGGATCATCATTGGTGCTGTTTCACACTGTTGTGAGCTGTTTGTGGATCAGACGAGCAGAGAGTGAAGCGCGGAGGATCATCATTGGTGCTGTTTCACACTGTTGTGAGCTGTTTGTGGATCAGACGAGCAGAGAGTGAAGCGCGGAGGATCATCATTGGTGCTGTTTCACACTGTTGTGAGCTGTTTGTGGATCAGACGAGCAGAGAGTGAAGCGCGGAGGATCATCATTGGTGCTGTTTCACACTGTTGTGAGCTGTTTGTGGATCAGACGAGCAGAGAGTGAAGCGCGGAGGATCATCATTGGTGCTGTTTCACACTGTTGTGAGCTGTTTGTGGATCAGACGAGCAGAGAGTGAAGCGCGGTGGAACTGGATCATCATTGGTGCCTGTTTCACACTGTTGTGAGCTGTTTCTGGATCAGACGAGCAGAGTGTGACGTGTATCGCTGCGTATCAGGAGCTGCGTTGTTGGTGCTGTTCACGCTGTTGTCCCTTCCCTTTATTGACTTGAAACAGGCTTCAACCATGCCCTTAACCTCAGGAGGCCTTTCTGGCAGCTCACTCTGCTGTTTGCTACATATTGTTTGTTTCTTTCCGTTGATTCTGGATCCAGCTTGTGTTCACCATGGCCACATCAATTCATATTCTCAAGGAGGCTGGATCCCCCCACATTCCTCCACAAATTTCTCCACAACGGAATTGTTTGACCACCTAATTTGTGACGCTTTATGGTCTGAGACTTTTCTGCATCATTCATATTACTGTCATTATTTTCAGTTCTCAGACTACCTGGAATCACTGAATCTTATCAACACATCAGGGACTGCCCATCACTGCAGCTTTCATTGTTTTTGGGTTCTGAATGATTGTGTCTTCATTAATGTTTCACATGGTTCAATTATGGGGGAAAAATGTCACACTGTTAACTCCTGTAATTACACATCAGTGACAAAGAAGTCAGGTAAATGTCTGATATTATTGTTGTTAATGATCTCAGGGATTCAGCCCAACCCAGGGCCAATTACTAACTACTGTACACCTAATGAGTTTAAAAATATTTCAGGTCTCCGTTTTCTGCATGTAAACGCTCGTAGCCTTCTACAAAAACTTGATGAACTGAAAATCCTAATCACTTCTTCTGGGGCAGATGTGATCGTTATCTCTGAAACTTGGCTAAAAAAATCTGTTTCGAAAAATGACTTGGCAATCAATGAATTTAAGATCTATCGTTGTGATCGTAATAAAAAGGGAGGTGGAGTCGCTATTTACATCAGAGACTCTTTGGCTGCCACGATTGCGTCTAAAAAAACAATCGCAAACCAGTTTGAGGCTTTAGCTGTGAACATCAGTTTGAAAGGAGGTCAGCCCTTAACTGTTGTAGGTTGTTATCGTCCCCCCTCCGCAACACCTGAAGCTCTATCCTCCC
This sequence comes from Garcialebias charrua, assembly GCA_038048925.1. Taxonomy (NCBI): domain Eukaryota; kingdom Metazoa; phylum Chordata; class Actinopteri; order Cyprinodontiformes; family Rivulidae; genus Garcialebias; species Garcialebias charrua. The sequence goes on along the minus strand of JBBPBX010000003.1, from coordinate 118,474 downwards.
TGACTGAATTCATAGGAAATTTAAAACACAATGAGATTGTTATGGCAGGAGATTTCAACATTGACTGGAATAAGTCGACCCCCCTCTGTGATAAATTCAGGGAATGTTGCCTATCTCTCAATCTAACACAACTTATCGATTCTCCCACCAGACCAAACTTAAAATGTCCCGAAAAATCTTCCACCTTAGATCTGTTTTTCACAAATGCACCTCACAAATTTCCTGGTATAGGTGTATTTGCTAACGTTTTGAGTGATCATTCCGTAATAGCAGCTCTTAGATCTACTAAACTTCCACCTGCTAAGCCCAGAATAATCCAAAAAAGGGATTTGAAACGTTTCTGTGAACAGTCATTCCTTTGGGATCTATCCCACTTTGATTGGCAACATATCCTACAAATCAATGACGTGAACACCGCTTGGAACTATTTTCATGGTAGTTTCATTTACTTTGTAAACAAACACGCTCCTTTCCGGCAGTTCAGGATAAAGGGCCGTGACAGCCCCTGGTTTACTCCTGAACTAGCTGATCTCCTGCACTGGAGAGATCATCTTTGGGCAGCAGCAAGAAAATCACACTCAGACACTGATTGGTTGAAATTTCGGCAGCTAAGGAATAAATGCACAACTGCCATTAAAGCTGCAAAACGTAACTACTTCTTATCTCAGACCTCCAAAAATCTAAACGATCCTAAAAAATTCTGGAAAACCATTAAATCTCTCTCAGGCACCCCCCAATCATCTGACCTCCCATCACAATTTCTTGTTGACTCTGTTCCTGTGTCAAATAAGCACGAGATCCTGAACTGTTTCAATAAACATTTTGTTGCTTCTAGTTCTTTATTTGATACAGTTACAAACGGAAAATTGGCCACTTTATCTAATAATCAAACTTCAACAAATCAAATCCCTCCTACAAGCCAACCATCTGTTAATCACACCTTCTCTTTTTCTCCATTCTCAGTCAGTGAGGTAAATAAACTGTTAAATGATCTTGATCCTAAAAAATCTGCAGGTCCAGATGAACTTCCACCTTATTTCTTAAGGCTGGCTGCTCATATCATCACAGTCCCTGTGACCCACATCTTTAATCTATCCATAAGCCAAAACACCATTCCGGATGCTTGGAAAACAGCCTTTGTTCTTCCTTTGCTGAAGGGAGGTGACCCCACCTCACTGAACAATTATCGACCGATCTCTAAACTCTGCATCTTAGCCAAGGTTCAAGAAAAACTGATAAACTCTCAGATCAAAAATTATCTGGACTCATTTAACATCTTACCTCTCCATCAATCTGGTTTCAGGAAAAAACACAGCACAACAACTGCTTCTCTGAAGGTTCTGAATGATGTTGTTGAAGCATTGGATGCTAAGGACTATTGTGCTGCACTTTTCTTAGACCTGTCCAAAGCTTTTGACACTGTGGATCATAACATCCTGTGTCATAAGCTCTTAGAAATCGGTTTCTCTGATCACACCATCGGTTGGTTTTCTAACTATCTTTCCAATCGGAGGCAATGTGTTCAACATAACGGTACTTCTTCCAGCTATTTAACAGTTAAAAATGGTGTACCACAAGGCTCAGTTTTAGGACCAACTCTCTTTACAATCTACATAGCTAATGTAGGTCACTGCATCCCTGATGCATCCTTACATTTCTATGCTGATGATACAGTTGTTTATTGCCGAGCTAAAACAGTAGCTAAGGCTTTCCAGTTACTACAATCCGCTTTTGACATCATCCAGTCAGATTTGTTCCGTCTCAAACTTGTCCTAAATGCTGATAAAACAAAAGGGATGTTTTTTTCAAATAGGAAGGCGGTTCCAGCAGATCCTCCTCTGATTTTTTCTTCAAATGGTGTCCCTATTGAGTTTGTTGATTCCTATAAATATCTGGGTATCCTGATCGATTCACATCTCTCTTTTAAACTCCACGTGGAAAACCTAGTGAAGAAATTGAAAGTTAAACTGGGTTTCTTTTTCAGAAACAGATCCTGTCTATCACTGAATGTCAGGAAACGCCTTGTGTCTGTGACTTTCCTTCCCTCCATTGATTACGGTGACATTCTCTACATGAATGCTCCTAAAAGCACCCTGCAGATGTTGGATGTGGTCTATCATGGTGCACTAAGATTCATAACTGGTTGTGATTATCGTACCCACCACTGCACCCTGTATTCACTGGTTAACTGGACATCATTAACCTCACGCAGACTCTTCCACTGGTACATTTTCATCTTTAAATCACTTCTTGGTCTACTGCCCTCATACATCTCCTCCTACATGTCTTTGCGTGAGTGCAGCTACAGTGTGCGCTCTCAGGACATGATTACCTGCAGTGTTCCGTCAGTGAGGACTGAACTTGGAAAAAGGGCCTTCTCCTACTCTGCTCCTGCTTCATGGAATATCTTACAAAAAGATCTGAAGCTCTCGGCCCTGACCTCCCTAAATGGTTTTCAGAATCTGTTGGAATCCTGGCAAAAACCAATGCAGATTTGTTCCTGTCTTTGATTTTATACGTCTACCTTATAATGTTTTGCTAGTTTTTTGATACTTTGTTAAAAAAAAAAAAAAAAAAATCTTTTGTTTTTTTTCTCTCTTTTTGTTTTCTATTGTTTATTGTTTGTTTGTTTATTGTTTAATGAAATTCTATCACTGCTGTTCATTGTTCTTTAGTTTTAGCAGGTCGCTTTCGTAAATGAGCCCATGAGGTTCAAAAGATTTACCTGACTAAATAAAGGTTGAATGAATGAAAAAAATCTTTGGTTACAAAGTTCACAAGTAACCGGTTTGTCTCCTGTGTGGCCTCTCATGTGCAAGTCTAAACTTAACTCTTGACTAAATCTTTGGCCACAAAATTCACAAGGAAATGGTGCGTCTCCTGTGTGGACTATCATGTGTGATTTTAAACTGCCCTTCGAACTAAACCTTTGTCCACAAAGATCACAAAGAAACCATTTGTTTCCTTTGTCTCCTGTGTGGACTCTCATGTGTGAGTTTAAAGATGTCATATGACTAAATCTTTGGCCACAAAGTTCACAAGTAACCGGTTTGTCTCCTGTGTGGACTCCTGTGTGGACTCTCATGTGTGAGTTTAAAGATATCATATCACTAAATATTTGGCCACAAAGTCCACAAGTAACCGGTTTGTCTCCTGTGTGGACTCCTGTGTGGACTCTCATGTGTGAGTTTAAAGATATCATATCACTAAATCTTTGTCCACTAAATTCACAAACAAATGGTTTGTCTCCTGTGTAGACATTTATGGGTCTTTCTAAATGTTCACAGTCTGATGAGTGCTTTAACAGAGAGTCAGGACCGGTCATTCCACTATCCTCTTCATCGTTGTCATTAACGTCAGTCTTTGAAGAGCTGGAACTGTCTTTAAATCTGGGTTCTTGGTAAGTTTTTTTTTCATTCTCCTCACCCTTAACAGTAGTGACCAAAAACCTGATATCGGTCTCCTCCATATTGATTTGGTCTCCCACTAGACTAGTCCAAAGGTCTTTTCTTCCACTCTATGATAAGAGACTCTGGGTCCTGCTGGTCCACATCAGTTGAGGAGTTTCTTCTTTTAATAAACACCATAGACAGGAACCACTGAAACATGAACATTAAGGACAAAGTTACTTCAATGTGCACACACACACACACACACACACACACACACACTATTTTACCCTCACAAGTACCACCTTCTGTCTGTATATACATTGATAATAGGGGTGGGTGATATGGCTCAAATGTAATATTGTGATATTTCAGAGAATTCTGACGATAACGATAAATTTTGTGATTAACAAAAAAAAAACAGAAATCATAGTTATTTATTTGACAAAATTAACTTAACATGTTGTTTTGCAGTATTATATCAAATAAAATAAAAAACAACAAGGGGTAATTTTACTGAAATTACTTTATTTAGTAAAGTATTCAGTCTCCAAGTATAAAAATAAAAATGATCCTTCTGTTATTTAGATTGAAAAAGTCTGCACAAATTATAGATCAACAAAATCCCCCACAAAAACTAAAGTGCAGGTGCAGTTTCCCAAAACAACTAAATAAAATGAAGCTTAAGATCTGTTGTGCATAAATGTAACCTACAACAAAATATATGTTGCCTTTAAATGAAGTATAACTTCCAGAACTTGTAACAAGGTGATCAGCTGACCCTGAAGCTTGTTGGTGTTTCAGCTTCATCTGTTACTGCAGGAATTCTCAATTTTTCTGACTGATCTGTCTCTAATCACCTGACTCTTGGTCCGTGGAGCGACTTGGTCCGTGGAGCGACTGTGGAACTCAAGAGCAGCAACCAGAGAACCCACCTCAAATTGGAACCCAAGAGGGAAAACAAATAGAAATGGTCTCCACCTACAAATATCTAGGTTTCAACATTGACAATGAACTGTCATTTAAAACCCACATCTCCAAAATGGCCACTAAACTCAAACTGAAGCTAGGTTTCTTCTTCAGAAACAAATCCTGCTTCTCATGCAAAGCCAGGAGAACATTAGTAGCTGCAACATTCATGCAGATATTAGATTATGGTGATGCTGTACATGAGTGCTGCATCAAAATACCTACAGTCCTTAGACTCCATTTACCACGGTGCCCTTCGGTTCATTACTGACTCCAGTTATCGCACTCATCACTGTGAGCTTTACATCAAATCTGGCTGGTCATCTCTCAGTGTTCACAGATACACTCACTGGATATCCTTCATCTACAAGAACAAGACCCTCCTAAACCTAGTCCCGTCATACCTCACCTCCTTAATACAGTACAAACATCACACAGTCATTATTCCCTGCGCTCTAACGATCTAGTCCTCCTGTCAGTTCCTCCGGTCAGAACTGAACTTGGAAAAATAATTCAGCTTTGCCGTCCCCTCAGCCTGGAACCACTTACAGAAAGACCTGAAACTATCAACATTCATCTCTCCTGGATCCTTTATGTAAACCGTATTAGAAAATGTCATCAAGAAACTTGACCATTGCAGATGTTTCTAAACATTACTTGTGCAATTTACATGGCATTGTTGATTTTTTTTTAACTTTTTCTACCCAACTGATGTCTGTCTGCTTGTTTTGTATATAATGTATATAGAAATCTGTCATATCCTGTTGGTTTTGAACTGTCAACATCTATTTACTGTGATTGTAGTTTTCTCGATTTTCTTTTTTGATAAATGCAAATGTTTATTGTCAATTACCATGTGACGTGTGCTGCTGACCACTTGACCAGGTCACCCTTGTAAAATATATCTCGATCAACGGGCTCTACCTGGTAAAATAAAGGTGATTGATTGATTGATTGATTGATTGATTGATTGATTGATTGATTGATTGATTGATTGAAGAGACCGTTGAGCTTCGAGTGTTTGTACAGACAGTTTAGAGCGGGGAAAACGCAGCCTGCAATGGCAGCCCAGAGAGGGGTGGGGGGAGGGAGAGACAGTTGAGCTGTCTGTACCTGCAGTTTAGAGCTGGATGGAAAGACAGCTGAGACGCGCGTTGTTTTTAGCATCTTAGCTAGCTAGTATTGTGCGCAACTAATTAGCATTACACCAGTACAGACTGGTGGAGGGAGGTGTGTGTGTGTGTGTGTATGTGTGTGTGTGTGCAGTTCGGTTTGGTCGTTTGGCGCGCTCGGTTGTTAAGGGGGCGGGGCGCCCTAATGTTTTATGTCATGAAATTAACATATGATATCTTTTTTTTTTTTGCCCAGGCAAGCTTTTTTTTTTAACCAGTATTATCGTGAACGATATGATATGGCCCAGCCCTAATCGATAATACCAGCATTTTACTACAAGAGAGCAATTTTAAAGGTCCACCGACATGATTTTTTTACTATTCATAAAATTGCTCAAACTATATATATTTTATCATTTAAATATGTTCCTTTATGCAAACAAAATGATAAATCACTTTAATTTTGCTTTAAAAGTGATTTTGAACTTCAAGCCGTGTTTAATCATGGGAAATCTGATTACACCCGAACGCACCATCTGTGATGTCACACCGGGCAGAGCTCTGGGCTTGTCACAGTGCGCAGGTATGAGCAGCTCGACATGAAGGTAAGTCTGATACAGCATCAGACCTAAATTAGATCCTGTTGTTTCTTGTTCCATCACCCAAACTATTTTCTGCTTCCCAAAATGAAGACAAATAGCTCAAATCTTCACATAGATTGATAAATTTGTCGGGTTTTAAATGGTCCGCTATTAAAGAGACCAGAGCCCTCTGCCCAGTGTTACGTCACAGATGGTGCGTTCGTGTGTAATTGGATTTCCCATGATTAAACACGGCTTGAAGTTCAAAATCACTTTTAAAGCAAAATTAAAGTGATTTAGCATTTTGTTTGCAAAAATGAACATATTTAAATGATAAAAGATATATACTTTGAGCAATTTTATGAAATATAAAAAATCATGTCAGTGGGGCTTTAAAGGCAGGAAAAAAAATCTAATTTAAGTTATCCTGTTCTGAACAAAGGACCACCTGGATTTTTTTTTTTTTTAAATATCACCCTTTTGAATTTAACAAAGTTACTTAACAAAAACTCTTCCAGTATCAACATGTAGGAGTTGCATCACTGAGAATCAACTTGCTCATTATAACGACTGTTATGGTATAAATTACAATTTATGAACTTTCTTGGTGCTAAAAATACTTGAACATTTAAAACCACATGATTGGTAATAATACAGGCAATAATTCAGGCCTGTGACCGAGAAGGCAACATTTATATTTCATATTTGATCATTAAATGCACTACATTTTTCATACAGTCTGGATCAAAATATCAACAATGTATCTCATCCAAATCCCAAAAACCATGTTTTTAATGTTTTAATACAAAGTAGGACTCAAATTAGCAGATATTCATGATGAACTACTAGGGCTGGGCAATATGGACCAAAATTAATATCTTGATTTTTTTTTATGATATATCGCAATATACTATGTATATCTCGATAAATTTTTCTTTCCATAAAATAATAACAAACATATATTTATGAGTCAAAGCTTTGTCCCAGTTGTCACACAGGCACATTTATTAACAAACAGCTGTAACTCTACAAAATAAATGTCTAAAAAATAAACTATTTACATACATTAGTTAATTTTTTAGACATTTATTTACACATATTAAATAATAATCCTCTTCAGCTGAGGGCAGCTGTGGCTGAGAGGCTAGAGCAGTCTCCTCCAATGGGAGAGCTGGGAGATTGATTCCACCCGCAGTCACATGATGAAGTGTTCCTGGGCAGTGGGCAAAACTGAACCTCTCGTTGCCTCTGACGTGTGTCCCATCAGTGTATGAATGTGATAAAGTACTGATTATTCTTTGTACAGATCTAGTAGAGCGATGTGTGAATGGGTAAATGAGGACACATTTTGTGTTGTAAAGAACTTTGAGTGTCTTGATAAGATAGAAAGGTGCCTTCACGTTAGTCAGTGTGTTTGTGAACTACAGTAATGTGAGCCTCCACTCAGAAATGTGAACAGAGTATTTTTACAGCCTGCTGCTTCCTTAAAACAAACCACGGGTCTGAGCTCATTTAGCCGTGCTGAGCTTTATGAGAGGAGCAGAAAGAGGTGGAGACGTTAATAAATCAGCAGTTTATCATATCGCTAAAGACACGGTCAGTCTCAGCTGTGGAACAAGATGGCTAAAGCTTTAGCCATCTTGTTAGCTGCTAAGGCCGTTTCACGGTTCATGCTCCACTCCACTGTTTAAATGGTGAAAAATATTCGTAGTTCCGACCTTTTGTCAGGACTATTTTCAGCATTGTCTACAAAAATAATTTTTCTGCTCTCATCTGACAATCTAAATCCAAACTAGCTAAGAAAGAACATCGTTTTCTCCCCTCAGCAGCTAGCGGCTCTTCATATCTGCTGTGTTTACTTGTTGTGCTAAATGTCTCCGCCCACCTCCTGCAGGCAAGAAGGAGGGGGCCGCTGAGGGGCTGGGTCCGTGTTGAGTGACGGAGAGGGAGTGGGGCGAGTGGGAGAAAGAAGGCAGCATGAGGATTTTCAAGTATAATAATAATAATAATAATGAATTCAATTTATAACGCACTTTTCATTAGTGAAAATCTCAAAGTGCTACACACATTGAATGCTACACACATTCATACACCGGTAGTGGCAGACTACCATGCGAGGTGCTTTCCAGTCCTACCGGGAGCAACTCGAGGTTAAGTGCCTTGCCCAAGGACACAACGACACATGGTGTGGAGAACAGAGATTCGAACCGCCAACCTTCCGATCGGGGGACGACTGCCATTACCACTACGCCACAGCCGACCAGTGCTATAAAATTTTTATATTATATTATTATTATTAAAGTATAAAACTGATATTGTTTGTATCGAGATAGTCTCAACTTATATCGCCAAAAAAATATATTGATATTTTAAAAATATCGATATATCACCCAGCCCTATGAACTACAAACACTTAAAACAGACTCTTTCACAAAGAGAACATTTGGAGTGTTTTGGGAGAAAAAAATCCCAAGTTAAACAGAGATGCACCTTTGCTATACAGTAGTTTTGTTCAAATTAGGGCTGTGCGATATGGACCAAAATTGATATCACAATATTTTTATGATAAATCACGATGCAATATATATCTCTATACATTTTTTCTTTCAATGAAATAATTAAAATATATTTCGGAGTCAAAGCTTTGTCCCAGTTGTCACACAGGCACATTTATTAACAAACAGCTAAATGGTAAATGGTAAATGGAGCTTATTTATACATAGCGCTTTCCAGCCCCCTGTGAGGAGCCCCAAAGCGCTTTACAATACCAGCCATCCACCCATTCATTCAGACATTCATACACCGGTAGCTGTAACTCTACAAAATAAATGTCTAAATAATAAACTATTTATATACATTACTTAATTTTTTTAGACATTTATTTACACTAGGGCTGTGTGATATCTCGATATTTAAAAAAATTGAGATAATTTTTTTTGCGATATAGGTTGAGTCTATATCGATATAAACAATACAGTTTTATACTTGGAAATCCTGCCCCCTCTTTCTACCTCTTTCACACAAACACACAGCCCTATGCCGCACTCCCCCTTCCCTTTCTGCTTCTTCAGTGTGGGCGGGCAGGAGGAGACATTTAGTAAACACAGCAGCTAGCGTGTGTGAAGCTCCCAGCTCCGTCCAATCTGACTCCTGGAAATAAACCACGGTTCAGAGCTCATTTAGCCGTGCTGTGTGCCTTTTTAGAGGAACAAAGAGAGGAAGCGCAACATTAATGTATGGTAAATGGTAAATGGAGCTTATTTATATAGCGCTTTCCAGCCCCCTGTGAGGAGCCCCAAAGCGCTTTACAATACCAGCCATCCACCCATTCATTCACACATTCATACACCGGTAGTGGTAGCCTGCCTTGCAAGGCGCCATCCAGACCTACCGGGAGCAACTTGGGGTTAAGTGTCTTGCCCAGGGACACAACGACACATGGTGGGCGGATGCGGGATTCGAACCTCCAACCTTCCGATCGGGGGTCGACTGCCATTACCACTGTGCCACGGCCGCCCCACAGTAGTGATAATGTAGTGATACAGGCCTTCTGTCTTGACCTTCAAGTACACCTCTCTGCAGCTCAGTCCTCACCTCGTTCTACAGGTGTGCAGTGGAGAGCGTCCTGTGCTCCAGCATCAACGTGTGGCATGGAGGCTGCACAGTTGCAGAGAGGAAAGCTCTACAAAGAGTGGTGAAGGCTGCACAGAAGTCTGTGGGAGTCAGTCTCCCCACCATCACAGACATCTACACCTCCAGATGCAGAAAAAGAGCCACCTGCATCATGAAAGACCTCACTCACCCAGCACACTCACTCTTTGCACCACTCCCCTCGGGACGGAGGTTGAGGAGCATCAAATGTAGAACCACTAGGCTGAGGAACAGCTTCTACCCTGAGGCTGTCAGACTCATGAATAAATAAATAATAAGAATAAACACTGCAAAATGTCACATCATGCTGATACTGATCTGTTTCTTGTTGCTGCGTTCATCTGTGACTATCTGCGTTCATCTGTGACCATCTGCTCATGTTCGTGCTGCTGTTTATAATGATGTTTTTCTACTACATTAGGGCTTAGTGTATTACTAGCTGATGTCTCTCTTAGTTAATCCTAGATGTTATTATTGTTTTTCTCTTGCATTTGTTGTTGGATGTAACTGGGACCCTGTGTACATAATCTCGTTTTCAACACATGTACTACATGCGGTGCAAATGACAATAAATTCTCTCTGACTCTGACTCTGATCTCTTTGAAACTCTAACCCCAAAATTACACCACACGCGGCTCCGCCCCGCTCCGGTCCGCAGGTCGCAGCTGAGCGAGTCCAAAGCCCACTGCCTCCGCTCCGCTCAGGTCCGCCTGGATGCGCCGCTCCGAGACACGTGCGAGATCGCGCGATAAATCAAGTGATAAATAAGTAAGTCAGAACAAAACAATTCATTCGGTGGAAGAAGGAGAACAACTGTAGAGAGACTGCTGCCTTGATCTTCTCTCGTAAATGAGCTACATGGTTTGAGCAACAGGAAGTGATGTTTACATTTCAGAATAAAATACTTTTTTATTTATTTATTTCTTGTATTGCGTTTGTAGGCGTAGTCATAGTCATAAATATAATAGTTTAGTCATAGAATAGTCATAAATGATAGTTTGACAGCATTTTTGTACAAATAAATCCGTATAGAGCTAGGATTAGTCCGCCCGTGGTGATTTTATTTTGTAAATACGGAAGTTGTGCTCGTTCCTTTTCCTGTTGGTGCGACGTAATCTTCAAAAGTTGACTCCGGCACAGCTCCGGCGTCCGGCAGAAATAGAAAAATTTCTAATTTTGACGGACTGCCGTCCGCTCGCCGCTGCTCGCCGCCGCCGTGCGGAGCCAGTGTGAACTCTGTCATTGATTATAAAGGGTGCGTATTTGCTGCGGAGGTCGGACCGGAGCGGGGCGGAGCCGTAACGCGTGTGGTGTAATTTTTTACTAAGTGTTACACCTTCTTGAAGCCCTCAAGGAGACAATTGGACACTTATATTGGTTAACAATTATTATGAATTAATGGACACTAATTAATCAGATTGAACTTTCTCTTTAATGTGTGTTAATTCAGAATTGATCAAACAGTATACTTTTTGTCATTTCAATGATGATCTGTTACTTGCATGAGTTTGACCTTTATGCTGGTTTATTCTTCAATACAAAGTGTGCTCTGAATCTAAGACTGTGAGTCAGGGAAAAAGCTGTTACTTCCTTTTTGTTTTGTCTTCAAGATAGACTCAACAGGCCAGTCCATCTGGCCGTCTATGTAAACAGTTTTCCTGTCTCCGTCAAGAGACTTTCTGCCTATGAGATGAAAACCCATCTCTTATTTTGTTAACACCAGCCAGTAGTCATTTAGGAGGTGGGTCAGACCCCACCTCCCATATAAAGGGGCACTTCCTATTTGGACTTTAGTGTTTTGGAGAGAACTAACTGACAACTGGTTTCTCTCCTCTGGGAAAGCTGGAGACGTTCCGGTCAGTGTGTCAACTCGACCCACGTTTCAGCTGGAGTTACAGTAAAGCTTACTGTAACCCACTCACTCATCTTCTGGAAGAATTTGTTTTCTGAAGTTTTATTTTGAAAGTTCAGTCAGTGCGATTGGGGCCTGTTCCTGCCGGTGAAAGCGTGCTCCCGGTTCGTCTGATCCAGCCATACACGCACGAAGTCGACTGGACCTGAGCGGGTCCACACAGCCCGTTAGTGTCCACAAACTTCTCAGTCCTCACCTCAACCAGACGTATCGTCACCAGGTAAAGAGGCTTGTTTGTATGCTGCACGTGTCGGAAGTACAGCTGGACCTGTTTGGGAAAGGCATGCCACCCTGGTTGTTTCAAAATAATCAATTTCAGTTAACTTAGCTTTCATCTTCTTCCTCCTATTTCTTATTTTTCATAAGCTTTTAATCTGTCAAGTAATGTGCCAACAGTTAAATCCTAACTGTCTGTTTGTTTTAATTTGAATTCTTGTCAACGTAGTTATTAAATCAGAGCTAATATCGATACAAATGTTTAATGTAATTTTTGTGATAGTTTCAATAAAAGGTCTATTTTTCTGGTAGACCAACATAAGTTGAAGTCTCTCGTGAAATTACATTTCTGGCTAATCACATCACAGATTTATTGATTTATTCTGAAAAAGTTGAGACCCCGTGAACTTGGTGGCAAGTTTGTGCAGATAAAAGTCTGCTCAGACCTGCGCATCTAAAACTATAGGTAAGTCCTATATCTCTACAATAATGGTGGTCCAGTAAGTGTTTAAATACCTTACCCCACATTATTCGTTACATTAATAAAGCAGCAGTTTATCATATCACTAAAAATATGATCCTTAGCGGCTAAAAGGTTAGCCGACTTGTTAGCCGCTAAGGACCGTATAAGATAAGTTATAAGATAAACTGCTGTTTATGAATGTTGCGCTTCCTCTGTCCCTTTAAATGGCAAACAGCATGGCTAAATGAGCTCTGAACAATAGTTTATTTCAAGGCGTCAGATCCGACGGAGTTGGGAACTTCAAGGTTCCACGTGGAGGCTCACTACTGCAGCGTCACACATGCTGACTAACGTGAAGGCGGCGCAGCTGCATGGACTGTATTATAAAGCACCTTTCTATCTTATCAAGACACTCAAAGCTCTTTCCTACACAATCTGTGTCTCATTTACCCATTCAAACAACACTCTACTAGATCTCTACAAAGAATAGTAGAGCTTTATCACACTCATACACCGATGGGACACACATCAGAGGCAATGAGGAGTTCAGTGTCTTGCTCAGGAATACTATAGAATGTGACTGCTGATGGAATCGAACCCCCAGCTCTCCCATTAGAGGATGACTGTTCTAGCCTCTCAACCACAGCTGCCCCCGGCTGAAGAGGATTATTATTTTAAACAAACCGGATTCCAAAAAAGTTGGGACACTAAACAAATTGTGAATACAAACTGAATGCAATGATGTGGAGATGGCAAATGTCAATATTTTATTCATAATAGAACATAGATGACAGATCAAAAATTTAGTCTGAGTAAATGTAATATTTTAAAGGAAAAATATGTTGATTCAAAATTTCACAGTGTCAACAAATCCCAAAAAAGTTGGGACAAGTAGCAATAAGTGTCTGGAAAAAGGAAATTGAGCATATAACGAACAGCTGGAAGACTAATTAACACTAATTAGGTCAATTGACAACATGATTGGGTATAACAAGAGCTTCTCAGAGTGTCAGTCTCTCAGAAGCCAAGATGGTAAGAGGATCACTAATTCCACCATTGTTGCGCAGAAAGATAGTGCAGCAATACCAGAATGGTGTTTCCCAGCGTAAAATAGCAAATATTTTTAAAGACCGTGTAAAGTGAATTTCAATATTTTCTTCAATAAACATTATAAATGTCATAATTGTAATCTTGTAAATGAGTAAAAAGTCTCAAAATTGTAGCTCAATTAATTTTGGAGTTATAGATCAAACTGTGTATAAAGATATGTCTGTTTCAGGATTTTTTAGGCGTGTTTTAAATGTGACCGCGTTTCGTCACGCGGTCTTCTTAAGTATAGCCCCACCCCCTGCAGCTCCAGCCGTATAAATTACTTCTTCGCCTCGGTGGAGCCGTTCACTCGCGAATCGCAGATAGCATCAGATAGCAATAGCTATAGCTCCTTTTTTGCTAAGAAAATGCGACAGGTCCATTGCATACTTAGTTATCAACGTGATTACTCTATATTTTAATCACCAACACAGACCCCGCATGCGATGTGACCGGGTCGGACCGGGTGCAGCGAGTCCGCTGCTCATCTTCTAAAATAGCGCTTATTATTAAACACATAACAGCGGAGTTATGAATTATAGTTGTGTCCTCAACTTTAAAAACAAAACCAGAGTTGTTTGTGCACTAAAAACAGCGTAACTCTTGGAAAAAGGAGCTGCTGTTACAGCCAGAACTCAGATAAAAACAGAGCAGGTTTACTGGATCTCTGCTGCACCTGTCTGCCTCTCCACACACAGCTCAGGCTGTGAAGAACGATGCCGACCGTCACAGTGGTCACTGTCTGACTCAGAGTCTGAGTCTGGCTCTGGAGGTTCAAATGAGTAGGGCTGGAGAACTCCAATTAGGCTGCCAGCCTTCGCGAACATCTTCAGGGTGCAGGACACGGCGCAGTACTGCGCTGAAACCACGCCCACGCGCTGACACGCCCCCAGCGTTTCAGACCAGGGCACAATTATGTTTTTTCATTATTTTTGAGACTTAATTTTATAAGGTAAACAATGTTTTTAATCAGTCAGATTTATATGGGTGATTAATAACACATATTTATGCCGTGTGACAAACTCAAAACACACATTTAATTTTACTTTACACAGTCTTTAAGTTATCATCATCAACCATGCATAACATCATCAAAAGATTCAGAGAATCTGGAACAATCGCTGTGCGTAAGGGTCAAGGCCGTAAAACTCTACTGGATCCTCGTGATCTCCGGGCCCTTAAACATTACTGCACTTCAAACAGGAATGCCACTGTCAAGGAAATAACAGAATGGGTTCAGGTATACTTCCAGAAAGCATTGTCAGTGAACACAATCCAATGTGCCATCCGCCATTGCCAGCTGAAACACTACAGTGCAAAGAGAAAGCCTTTTCTAAGCAAGCTCCACAAGCTTAGACGTTTGCACTGGGCCAGGGGTCATTTAAAATGGAGTGTGGCAAAATGGAAGACTGTTCTGTGGTCAGGTGAGTCACGATCAGTGGCGGTTCCTCAGTTAACCACCAGGGGGGGCTATTTTCTCAAAAATGAAAAAATAACGTTTCAAGTTTTTCTGGTGTTTATTTATCAAATGCAGATTAAAACTAGGCCAACAGTACAATGAAATGCTCAGATTGAGAACCAACAATTTAACTCACTAAAACAACAAAGAACAAACAAAAAAAATACTAAAGCATGCAATAAAGGTACAAAAATAAAGTACCTACAATATCACATGTTGCTGCTGATCTGTTTCATGTTTCTGTGTTCATTCGTGCCCATCTGCTCATACAGACTCATGTTTGTGCTGCTGTTTGGAGTAATGCTTTCTATGATATTAGTGCTTAGTGTATTGTTAGTAGATGTATTTCTTAGTTCATATCTTAGATGTTATTACTGTTTTTCTCTTACATTTTATTGGTGGATGTAACTGGGACCCTGTGTACATAATCTTGTTTCATCACATGTACCACATGTGGTGCAAATGGCAATAAAGATTCTCTGACTGATTTTGTGCTTTTCAATTATGCTAAATATGAAAGGGTGGGTTTTGGCACCTTTCTCTTCCATATGAATAATAAAATATTGGGCATGGACAATATTTATTTTTCCTGGTATTCAAGAGGATAGGGAAATGGCTAGTCAGCTTTCTAATTATTTAACATCTAACAATTTATGAGTATATGTGTACATTTAATAGCAACAATTCAAATTGACATTGTAATTAGAAAGATGTAGTGCTCCTCACTTTTTCAAAATACAGAACTAATATGATGAAAAACATTGTACGGTAAAAGACACATCATGCATTTAGCTGCTCACCTCTGTAGCTATCCTCTGACGTTCACCAGGGCCCAGTGTGCGGCGTTTCTTGGCCATCTGGGATACACTGCCACTGTGTTCTCCACAAATAGTAGGGAGTGAGTCTCTGCAGGACCATAAGAGAACAGTGTTCATATTTTAGTCACCAGGTAAAATAACAAGAAATGTGAAGTAGTTCAATCATAAGACATTAACAAAATACTGTATCAGTAATATTAAACAGCACAACATACACATTAATTTCAATTTACCGGTACCTGATTTTTTGAATGTGGTCTGTGAACTGCTGCATGATTCTCTGAACAAAGACTGAGTCGATGGTCCGCTTCTGGAGTTGGTTGTAGAGAATGTCCACATGAGGCATGACCAGATGGAACAGTTTCAGGAAAAAGCTGAAGCTTTCATCCTCCAGCAGCCGAACAAAGCCTCCAGCTTCTCTAACAGTGGTAGGATCAAACTGTCCTGAGTCCCTGATGGTTTCAAAACACTGGAGCAGTTTTTCTTTGTGTTCAAAAACAGTGTTCACAGCTCGGCTGTGGAAGTTCCACCTCACTGTGCTTGCTCTTGGAACTCTGTGGGCCACCACTTCATCGAGAATACTGGTTCTCTTTGGCGATCTTGAAAAAAAGCCGGAGAATCCAGCCAGGTCTGAGAAGAAAATATTCACTTTTGAGATATGGGAAGTCACCTGCTGCATGATAAGATTAAGCTGGTGAGCATAGCAGTGAATGTAGTGTGCATTTACATAGAGATCTTGGATCTTCTTCTGTACACCACCTGTGGCTCCTCTCATGACACTCGCACCATCATATGCTTGTGAAATGAGCTTGCTCTTCTGGTCATCAGGGAGAATGGAGCTCAACCTTCAAACTATTTAATGCTTAAATCTTTCTGCTACTTGATTTATTTAAGTTTAGTGTCTTTGAAACAACAGCACAACTTATAATGAAACTAAAGTTTAACTAAACTAAACTAAAACTAAAGTTTATTTATTCATTCAGATTTATTCATCAGAAAATTTGCAACTGCTGCTAAACGAAACGAGACAAAAGTTAACTAACACAGACAGACACTCTGAGGAGTAAACAGTTCATGATGAGCTGAAGATGGACAGACAGGAGTCGTCTTCACACATTCGGGTTTATAACTAGCAAGTAGCAACTTTTATAATGTTGCAGACAGTACACCACAACCATGAGCAGAGCTACTAGCTACTGTGACTGACTGCAACAACCACCGTCCCACACACACCACCATGTCCCGAACACAGATGAAAACAGCTCAAACTTTGCTCATGTGTGCTCAGCGATTTATTAAACTCACTAATAGGTCTTTTGCAGATCGGGACTAATGCACTTCCGGTCGCCATTTTGGGTGTATGCGCAGATAGTGTGCGCAGATACCCGTTCAGTTAAACAGGAAGTCCGTGGAAAACACAGTGCGATTCATAGCGATAACATCAGCAAAATGGAAAGTAAATATAAAGATGAGAAGAAGCCGTATAGAGAGAAACTCAACGTGGAAGCCAGAGACCGTTACATGGCGAAGTTGACGTCAATTAACAACGTAGATCCATACGAGGTAGCAGCTAAGCTAGCAGCTAAGCTAAGGCATGGACGTCCGAACCAGGGCTACTTCCACCAACAACAAATATGGATATTATTTTCTATCTTGTAAATGGTGTCAGTGCCTACACATTTGACGAATTTGGTGGTCACAGCAAAGGTAAAAAACCCTAAACATAACATCTTAGTCAAAGTTATACAGATGTCACTTCACAGCTAGTTTAAAGACACAAGTTGTGTGTGTGTGTGTATGTACACACACATCTATCTATATATATATATATTATGTGTGTGTATATGTATATATACACACACACACTTAAATATATAAAAATAAATACAGTATATATATACTGTATATGTGTGTGTGTGTACATTTTGTATGTGTACATTTTCTAAATACACATAAACATCTATACACACATATTAATTTATGTGAGTTTTGTGTGTCTGCATAAACATATATACCTGTAATCCATACATTAAGTATAAGAATTTACACCCCAAAGCAACACATTAATCTTAATATATTGTATATGCTGTTCGAACATTTTACTCTGAAGTCTGTATTACAAGTAATTTTTACTGTATTTTGAGTCTTTTTTTAGGTGATGGATGTGTTTGTATCCACTCAGATACCTTCAGGTCCGTCCAGCAGCTCAGAACCTTCTGCACTGCCCTCTTCATCCCGACGAGCACCGGGTCAGAGAAGCTGAGTGGTGAAGTGAGACTTCCTCACACTTTGAGAGGGTCAACAACAACCAGAGACTACAGCAGAAGTAAAACGACCTGACGTTCTCAATGTGTCCCCTAGTGCCACTCAGTCTCAGATTAAGACGGCGTACTACAAGCAGTCCAGACCTTGAAATGGCAGCAGCCGGACGGGTGGCTTCACAGCACAAAACCTTATAGCAGCTGTCCAGCACGCTGGTGGACTAATGATGATTTGGGCCTGGTTTTGCAGCCAGAACCTTAGTGTTTTTACAAAATGTGCACATTTTCTGCCAGATAACATTTGCATTCTGAGCTGAATATATGGGTGCAATAAAGCCTCTGCTGCTTCAGTTTCTATATTTTGAAACAAACTCAGTTTTTGGGGCACTGTGAATCATTTTTAGTTTTCTACAAACTGCCTTATGTGCTTTCTAGAAAATTCACTTATACAGTTTACTATTTACTTCAGCAGACCGACTTACTTGGAAAAAGTCAATTCAGGAGAACTCCAATTAACCAGCACATGTTTACAATGAGCTCGTCTGTGAATAGAAAACAGAAGCTGAGCTGTTTGGGTTCAGAAAGGTGGTGCTGGTCAAATGTGAGGCACATACTTAGCTTAATAAAGATGGCTTTAACATTTGAGAAGCTTTTGTAATTTTATTTTTATGCCAGAAATATTTAATATGTTAAATTTTTTAAACCTTTGTTTAGCATCACGAAATGTTACAATTAATAACCACCAAAAATTAGTTATATGTGGGTGTAAATAATCTTGACAACAGTTGAACCTTTTGCATGTTTATTTCATTTCATTGTCATAAATCACTTACAGTAACTGTCACATTAGATGGTCTCTCTGTAAAAAAATTCAAAGCAATCAATAATCACAGCAACCTTATTTCCAAATGACTGCACAAGCTCATGTGGCATAACTTTATGCAATGTGTGTCTGTCTGGCCACACAATAGAAGGTTGCAGGATTGTATATAATTGTGACACAATTTGTGACAGTCCCCTGTTCAGCAATTTATTGAGATTCATCAGTAGGATCTGAAAACGCATTCCAGCTGAACCTCAGCTTCCTCCAGGACATGATGGCCAGAAACGTCTTCATCCTGCTGTGCTCTAACTCAGCTTCTTGTGATGTGCTGTTACGTTGCTGGTGTCGTTTACGTCGTCTTGCACAGCGTCCTGCGTCAGTCGGTTTAACTTCAGTGTGACCGACACGCAGAGATGGAGACCAGTCTGCATCACTTTCGATCATCTCATAAGCTGGCTGACGTGCAATCACATAGAGATGACAGATAAGTGACAGGTGACAGCTGTCATGAGAGAAATGCAATTTACATATTGCAGTTTTGAAAATGAAGTTGACTTTGAGTTTGACTTTTTTTATATGTCAAGACAGTTTTTAAATCCTAGACAGTAGTTATAGTCTAAATATGACTTAGCTCTGTTTTCACACCTAGTCACAAACTGTTAGTTCACAACTGTTTTTATCATTTAAGGGACATTTAAAAGCTGCGAGCTATTTTATCTCAAACAGAATTAGAAATGATTGTCCATGCTTTTATTTCTTCTCGGTTGGGTTATTGTAACAGCCCTTTAGTAGGGATTACTAAATCTTTTTGGAAAGCACTTTGTAATTTTATATCCGTCAAAGGTGCTATATAAATAAAGTTTACTTTACTTTAGTTCATTATTCGTTCATTTAAGTACTGGATACATTTAAGTACTGGATAAAAAAAAACTTGTGTTCGCCACTGGGTGTCACTGGTGACTAAGGTTGAGGTGGAAAAGGAGAAGACAGCTAAATATAATAATAATAATAAATGTGTTTGTCATCAATATCATCACAGGACAGAGAAACAAAGCATAAAATAAACAAACAATCAGCTTACCTTTATGAAAATGCAGTGAACAAACACGCATTTTGGAATAAAAAGCACAATGGAACTAAAGCTAACTCAGATCTGCTATGCTATCAGTAATGATCACGACGTCGACACAACCAACATGGCGCCCGGTACCCACGTGACACGAGCCGTGACGTCACGTGCAAAAGACCGATTATTACTTGCTTACCTGTGTAGAGGCACCATTAATAATTACTGCTGTTTCAACGTCGCTACTCGCTAGTTGTCCGTGTGATGATCAGGTCTGACTGTAAACAGAGGGAATCCCCCGCTCCCCCCCTCCTCGGCTCGAACCGGAAGTGCTGTCGATCCGTGGCATAAGAGACAGTCCAGGCTCGAGGGCGGGGGAAAATGCGACCTGTACAGTCCAAAAGTTTTGTACTGATGGGACATAAACTACGGCCGCTAGCGGCGGATAGTTATAATTAGATTCAATGGAAAAGCATGGGAAAAGCCCCCAGGCGGCGCCGAGCGGGGAAACCGGAAGTACGTCACTCACAATCAGAAAACGTTTTTTGAAACAAACAAAACAATCATTACTCATAAAATATTTATCCTACACAACTAAAAACATATATGCATGCATTTCGAAATATTTTTATTTTATTATTTCACTTTTATAAAAAAAAAAAAAAAAAATATTCAAATGGTGAAGAAGAAAAGCTGCAGTTCCAAGGAGGAGCGGCGCCCCTAGCGCCCTCTAGTGGCGGCCGCCACTGGTCACGATTTGAAGTTCTTTATGGAACACTGGGACGCCATGTCATCCAGACCAGAGAGGACAAGGATAGCCCAAGTTGTTATCAACGCAAGACTTCTGGACAGAAGTCGAAACGTTTTCTGCAACAAATAAAGTCCAGTTGACTTTTTGAATGCCTTTTTTGATTTCATCATGTCCTGGACGACTGAGAATCTTCACCAGCTTATCAACGCTCCGTTCAGAAGCCTGCATTACTGATAGTATGGGCTTGCATGAACGCTTGTGGCATGGGCAGCTTGCATGGCTGGAAAGGCACCATTAATACAGAGCACTATGTTCAGGTTCTAGAACAACATATGCTCCCAGCTAGACGTCATCTCTTTCAGGGAAGACCCTGCATTTTTCAACAAGATAATGCCAGACCACATTCTGCAGCAATCACAACATCATGGCTACGTAGGAGAAGGATCCGGGTACTGAAATGGCCAGCCTGCAGTCCAGATCTTTCACCTATGGAGAACATTTGGAGCATCATAAAGAGGAAGGTGTGACAAAGAAGGCCCAAGACGATTTAACAGTTAGAGGCCTGTATAAGACATGAATGGGGGAGCATTTCTATTTCTAAACTTGAGAAACTGGTCTCCTCTGTCCCCAGACGTCTGTTGAGTGTTGCAAGAAGAAGGGGGGATGCCACACAGTAGTAAAAATAGACTTGTCCCAACTTTTTGGGGATTTGTTGATGCCATGAAATTTTGAAACAACATATTTTTCCTTTAAAATGATAATCCGTGTATGGTTTGTTCTTTGTTTTTTTATTTCAAAATAAAATTGCAAAAACAAAACAAACATGTTTTTTTTTTTTTTCCATTTTTAAAACCTAAATCTAAAAAATACAAAATCGAATTAATAGAAAATCAACAGCTTTTGAGTTTTGCTTTGCCATCTAAATAAAAATAAAATACGGTTGTTGTTTTAATAATATGTAGCGATATGGGAAATGAAGTAAGTCGCCAAAGAAGAATCATTGGATCAGTGGATGAGGAAGACGGCATAAAAACAAACCATTCCTAAATAATAGGCAATGGCTGCTAGGGGTGCAAATCTCTCAATGTCTGGAGAATCAATTTGATTCCGATTTTTGGTTTCACGATTCGATTCAAAATCGATTTTTCGATTCAGAAACGATTTTTGATCCAGAAACGATTTTTCTATTAAAATGGTCATAAATTTAGTTTCAGTTTTGTAACTGACAAGCTGAAACGAATTAACAACAATGTAAACACATGGAACATTTATTCAAAACAATAATTTTAGGTTCTGTACTGTATCAAATTTTTTGCATCATTTGATATTTATACCAAAAACAGGAACAAATTATACAGGAATGCATTAAATTCTGCAACCTAAATTACCAGTATTAGCTTAGCTTAGTTGCCTGGACTTCTCTAAAACAATACAAGAAAAAGAACTGATGTCAATGTCCAGCCATCACTGTGCGAGAGGCGGGGGACACCTGGACAGGTCTCCAGTCCATCATAGCCATATATATATATATATATATATATATATATATGTATATATATATATATGTATATATATATATATATATATATATATATATATTATATATATACAGGTAGTCCCCGACTTACGAGCGAGTTCCGTTACAACGAGGCGCTCGTAACACGGAAATCTCGTAATTTGGAACGGCCGCCACGTGTCTCGTAAGTCCGGAATTTCGCTCGTAAGTTGGAACGGTTTTGCTAGCGCGACTACAAACACTCGTTTTTCATCGAAAAACTGCTTATGAGTGCATAAAAATGATCGGAAACGTGTGTCCACATGTTTAGCTAACGAACTGTGGTGAAAAAACACAGAAAAACTCAGTATTTTTTGCGTTTTTTCCAAAAATTCGCCAGCTCGTAAGTCCGGAACCTCGTAAGTTAGAGCGCTCGTAAGTCGGGGACTACCTGTATATATATATATATATATATATATTAGGGGTGTAACGGTACGCTAAAATCACATTTCGGTTCGGTTCAACTACAAGGAGAGCTCGGTTCGGTTTATTTTCGGTTTATTTTCGGTACAAAATTTTATTTTTTTTTTACAAAATAAAGACTTACAAAATGTTTATTTTGAAAATATGCCAAAAATATGTTTGTATTGTATTGTAGTAATAAATAAAAGTGACCCATTTGGATGATATTTTAAATAAACAGCACTCTACAATAAATAAACTATATGAACAATAATAAAAATCTTAATAAATGCAATAACAGTCAGAACCAGAACAATAAGCAGCAACAGACTGTTTACAATCTAACTAATCAAGTTTTTGTTCAGTAGCAGCAGTGTGGCTGTATTTGTCCTCATTACTGTACTCACAACTTCTTCTTGGTGGGACAGGTGGGACTGTGGGAACAGTTCAGAGTTCAGTTCAGTCATCACTTAGCTGCAGGTGGATTTACCTCTGTCACAGACTGGAAATAAAAAACAAAAGAGATTTAAAAAAAAACAAGTTAATAAGATTATGATAAAAAAAAAGATTATTTAGATAATAATAATAAAAGAAAAATACCTCTTGAACAGTTGAATCTCTCACTCTTCATCATCATGGCAGGGCTTTAATCTGGTCCAGGGCTTGTTGTTGACAACATCAGTTAGTTTTTTCATAAAGAGCTGAACTTTTTGAAGTGTTGACGTGATGAATGTCTCATAGCGACGCTCAGCAACTTTAAAGCCTGCGCATATAACAACGTTCAGACTTAGATTCGAGATTTAAAAACTCATACAGCTTGTGTTATTGCTCTGGACCGCTCTGATTACCTGATGAAGTAGTTTTAATACAGCTGCTGTTCACGTTCGGATGAAGTAGTTTTAATACAGCTCTTCGTTCACGTTCGGATGACAGTTTCCAGCGCGTTCACGTGACGTGTTGCTGCTGCAAAGAGCTGCGTCACGCAGCTGCTGCAGAGTCTTCATGAAGCAACGTCCACACAAGCTGCGCGTGCGCTCGTCTTTTAACAAGAAAGCTATAACGTTCAGAAACAGGAGACCGCACGAGATGCTAACGGCTAAATGCTGCGCGTGCCACGCGAAAATAGCTCCGTGCTGAAACGCGCCCAGGAAATTTTGTTCCGCGGTGCATATATTCCCCTGTTAAGAACGTTTAATGAGTGAAAAAATAACCGAAACGGTACGCAGGTGGACCGAACCGAACGTGGTGTACCGAAACGGTTCGGTACACCCATTACAACCGTTACATGCCTAATATATATATATATATATATATATATATATATATATATATATATATATATATATATATATATATATATATATATATATATATATATATATACACACACACACACACACACACACACACACAGGTAGTCCTCGACTTACGGCGGTCTTGACTTATGGCGATTCGACCTTTCGAACATGCTCCGTTGAAAAGCATTGCTTCGAGTTACGGTGTAGATGAGACTTTACGGCAGAATTACGGTACCTGAATCGTCAGGACGGCGGACATTTACATGAGGGAAGGGGAGAGAGTGGGAGAGGGGCTGGGGTGGTGGTGGGAGGGGGGTTACACTGGACCCTGTGTCATCAAACGGGTTATTCACTAAACTCTCGGTCATGTGCTCATTCAGTTTGCACTACTTCTCATATTTGCACTAATGTTTGTATTACATTACTGCCTATAGTCATACTACTGTTTACATTCACTGTTTACATTTATTAATACGGTTTACATTTATTACTACTGTTTTACATTTATTACTACTGTTTTACATTTATTACTACTGTTTACATTTACACTACTTTTATATCTACACTACTGCTGATACATATACAGTATTCTCTGACTAGCCTTATCTAAGGATGCCAAATGTGCCTTATGTGCCTTACTGCATATGCCACTTTGCCTCTATACCAACATCAACTATCTCATACATATACTGTGTACATTAAAGACCGTGTAAAGTGAAATTAAATGTGTGTTTTTAGTTTGTCACATGGCATAAATATGTGTTATTAATCACCCATATAAATCTGACTGATTAAAAACATTGTTTACCTTATAAAATTAAGTCTCAAAAATCATGAAAAAACATGATTTTGCCTTGCCCTGGAACGCTGGGGGCGTGTCAGTGCGTGGGCGTGGTTTCAGCGCAGCTGCGCTCGTGTCCTGCCCCCTGAGCTGACTGTGTGGAGAGGCAGACAGCAGAGCCAGTAAACCTGCTCTGTTTTTATCTGAGTTCTGTCTGTAACAGCAGCTACTTTTTCCAAGAGTTACGCTGTTTTTGTAAATAGTTTTCTTGTGTGTTTTTAATCTGGAATGAATAAATAAAAAAAAAGAGTTGTACCATGCGGGAATTGAACCCGTGGGGTTTGGGACGGAAGGCAAGCGCTTTATCCATTGACCTATCCAGGCATTACAGATACTCGGTATAAAACCACGCGGTATAAAAACACGTTATGATTTGTACGGGTGCCCTGACCATTGCGACATCCAGGGAAGATGCACGAACGAGGCATAATTGATTAGCTAGCTAACAATGAACAAAATATCTATGCTATTGCTATCTGATGCTATCTGCGATTCGCGAGTGAACGGCTCCACCCATGCGAAGAACAATTTATATGACTGGAGCTGCAGGGGGTGGGGCTATACTAATGAGGACCGCGTGACGAAACGCGGTCCCGTTTAAACCACGCCTAAAAAATCCTGAAACAGACATATCTTTATACACAGTTTCATCTATAACTCCAAAATTAATTGAGCTACAATTTTGAGACTTTTTACTCATTTACAACATTACAATTATGACATTTCTAATGTTTATTGAAGAAAATATTGAAATTCACTTTACACAGTCTTTAACTCATATGCTGCTGTCCCACTCTTTGTAAATGTCAATGCTAGAACCTTCAGTTTATTTTATAGATATACTTTTTATACTTTTTTATACTACTATGAAAAAACTCAGGACAGTATTACACTTTTATTATTTCATTTTATGCTTATGTTCATTGGGTGTTTGGTGTTTTAGGGGTGTTTGGTGTTTCAGTGTTGGTGTAAATTTTCATACTTTTATACTACTATGAAAAAACTCAGGACAGTGTTACACTTTTACTATTTTATGCTTATGTTTATTAAATGTTTTAGTGTTTAGTGTTTAGATGGTTACTGTTGCACCGAGGGACTGAGAGAAACGCAATTTCAATCCTGTGTATGTCCTGTACATATTGCAGTTCTGACAATAAAGTTGACTTTGACTTTGACTTTGGTTACCTTATTGTCCATGACAATTGAAATTTACAGCGGAGCTGCGTAGTGTCGGGGGGAGAGTAGGAGGGGGGGTGGTTGTACCTTTGTGACTGTGACAATGGAAATTTACAGTGGCGGATGGTTACAGGCGTACTGTTCCCCCCAAAGGACAAAAGCGGATTGATACAGAATCATACTGTATTTAAGGTAACGGAGTGGGACAATCAGCGTGGTGAGTTTGGAGAACAGAGACGAGAGATCAGCAAATTTTTTGGAGAAGTTAACAGTGTTTGCTAACTTTGTTTGCAATGGCCCCAAAGAGTAAAGAGTCTTCGGATGGGAGCGCGGCAAAGAAAAGAAAAGCTATCACGATGGAGGTAAAGCTTGATATTTTAAAACATGCAGAAAAGGGAGAAACGCCCGCCAACAGAGATAGGACACCAACTTGGCTTAGCGCGTTCCATTGTCGGAACAATAATGAATGATAGAGCTCGAATCATGGAGCATGTTAAGGGTTCAATGCCGATGAAAGCTACTGTTATCACAAAAAAGGAGCGGGCTGATTGTTGAGATGGAACGTCTTTTGATCCTTTGGCTTGAAGATAAGAATCAGCGTCACATCCCTGTTAGCCTGCTCATTATTCAGGCAAAAACTAGACGGATCTATGAGGCATTAAAAGCAGAGAAGGGGGAGGGCAGCAAGGGGGAGGAATTTTCGGCCAGCCGTGGGTGGTTTCAAAGATTTAAGGAGAGGGCCAACTTTCATAACATAAAAATTCAAGGCGAGGCGCCTGCGGCAATGTCGAGGCAGCACAAGAGTTCCCAGAAGCTTTGGCTAAAATAATTATAAAGGGGAGATACACAGCCTAGCAGGTTTTCAATGTGGATGAGACTGGACTCTTTTGGAAACGTTTGCCCGACCGCACGTACATTGCGAAGGAGGAAAAAAACAGCTCCAGGCCACAAGGTAGGCAAAGAGCATCTGACGTTGCTGTTTGGGAGGAATGCTGCTGGGGACTGCAAGCTGAAGCCGATGTTGGTATACCAGTCCTTGAATCCCAGGGCCTTCAAGGGGATTGATAAAGCTCAGTTGCCCGTGATATGGAAGGCAAACCGAAAAGCGTGGGTGACACTGGCTGTTTTCGAGGACTGGTTCACCAACCATTTTGTGCCAGCTGTCGAGCGGTTCCGCACCTCCAACATCATTCCCTTCAAAATCCTGCTGCTTTTGGACAACACACCTGGCCACCCTACACATCTGGACGACCTTCACCCTGATGTGAAGGTTGTCTACCTTCCACCCAACACCACCTCACTTTTGCAGCCCATGGACCAGGGGGTCATCTCCACATTTAAAGCCTACTACCTCCAAAGAGTAATCAGTGATACTTCGGAGGCAACAGAAAAGATAGAAAAGAGCTGGTTGCTGGCATTAAGAGGGCCAAGGCCACATATGCACAGAGAATCGAGGGTCAGTTCACCTCACAAGACCCATGGAGCATGTGGAGGGGCATCAAATGCATAACTGATTATAAAGGCAGGAGCAAACAATGCCCCAAAGACCCATCTCTGCCTGATGCCCTCAACAAGTTTGATGCACGCTTTGAAGACCCAAACAGACCATCCAGCACCAGACTCACCTCACCACCAGATGAAGAGTGTCTCAGCGTGACCGCAGCAGAAGTGAGAGGTAGTCTCAGAAGGATCAACCCTCATAAAGCAACTGGACCGGACAACATCCCCGGGAAAGTTCTGAAGGAATGTGCGGATCAGCTCTGTGAGGTGCTGGCTGACATCTTCAACACCTCACTTGCCCTGGAGACAGTTCCCACCTGCCTGAAGACCGCCACCATCATCCCAGTCCCAAAAAGCTCCACAGTGACTGGTCAGAATGACTACTGGCCGGTGGCTTGTGAAAGAAAATTAATTATTCTACTCTAATGTTTTATTACTTTACTGTTTCATTGCATATAATGCATTGTGTCTGAACTGTTGAACCTTACGTGCAACGAAAATTGTTATTCTCTCTTCTTAGTGCTGACAGGATGTTCGGCTATTGAATGACAGGATGTTCTGTTTCCCCTCTCCCGTGAAAAACAGGATGTTCCCAGCTCATGCCTGCCATGGGAAACAGGAAACTGTGAGAAGAGACAATAGCCCATGATTAGAAACAAGCCCACCCTCTGGGCTGAAACTTCCTTTTTCTCTTGAGAATGTTTTTGCAAAAGGCCAAATGTTCCTGGGAAATGTTATTGTGAAACTCAGCCATAAGCTTATCTTCCCTACCAGATGTTTCCGATATCCTGTTATTCACTCTTGTAAACCTCCCCATGACGTACGAGAGAGGGTATAAAGCAATGCACTGTGAACTGAAAGTCAGAACAACTTCGTAGAGCAGACTGAACACATCGGGTGTTTTCTGTTGTTCTCCTTTTTGCAAAAAGAAATTAAATACTTTACTCCTTTTAAACTTTTCAGTCTCCAGTTTCTTTTAAAGTGTTATTTCCTCAACAAAAATTGGCGTCACGAACAGGATACAGGTAGTCCCCGACTTACGAGCGAGTTCCGTACTTATGAGTTGCTCGTAAACCGAAAATTCGTAATTCGGGACTACCTTTTTTTTTTCTTTTCTTTTATATACCGCACAAGCACATACATGTGTGGTAATGGACAGTTACAAAGCATTTCAACTATCCTAACACTTTAAAATACTTTAAAATATGAATAAAAAATATAAAAAATTAATTTCTTACTTTGAGCTGAGCTGTTTGCCTCCCTCCGCTGTGTTACGTCCGAGGTCCCAGGCTTCCTGTAGCACCATGCTGTCCAAACTCTTTACAGGAAGGACTGTTAGTATGCTATCTTCATACATTTGGAGCCAGAAAAATGTTTTAATAAGTTTTAATAACTTACCAAAAGCCGTCTGCCAGCGCCGCCATTAGGCCAGCACCTGTTAGCATGTAGCCCCACCGAGTCTGCTGCGCAGTTACGGGCAGTCCAGTTTAGCTGCAGCTTCAAAAAGGCTGTCGGCTTTGTTATTCCAAGTTAGCTGGGTGTCCCCCGATATCTTCTGCTTCCAGTCCGACATCGAGGCGAGCTCCAGGAACCTCTGATCGCACAAAGCCGGCTGTCTGCTGCAGCTCTGGTGCTGGGGTCCGGTTTAGCATGTTAGCCTTAGCTCATACCATGAGCTGCTGGTCTCGCGCGGTGCTGTGGGAGCGATCGGCAGAGCAATCGCGGTTGCTGCTCCAGTCCTGAGACATTCACAGAGTTCAGGGAGTGTTTCCAGTTAATTTATCCGTATGAGGCATCCTCTTATGGGAGAAGCAGTCCTCCAAAAGCAGACTGCCGAGACTCTGGAGCTAATGAATGTAAAATGGCGGAGGCGGTATTTCAGGTTCCTGGTTCCCGCAGGAAGTTGTTCAAAAAAGCACGAAATTATTAAAAAATAATAATAATAATGATACTTTACGTATTTATAAAGCCATTTAAAACATTCACAGCTGCAACAAAGTGTTGTACACATGAAATTAAGAACATTTAAACACACAAAAAAAATAAATAATATATATTATTTTCATATTTTTATTAATTATGATAATCTCGTAAAGTCGGACGCTCGTAGGTCAGGGCGCTCGTAAATCGAGGACCACCTGTATATTGAAGTCCGTCCGGACTCACGGAGCACCATGACGACGGCTGATCAACCAACCTCCGATCCTCCAGCTAGACCTTTCGGAGCGGGAGGCGTCTGGATCTCCGGGAGGACGGATTGGCTCAACTATATCCGACCCGAGACTGCGAGACTGAAATCAAACAATTAAGGTAAAATTTACCGACCTTTTAAAATTAATCATCAATGAAAACTGATCACTTAGAAATGTATTAAATAAAATACATCGAGCGTAAGGTCTAAAGAGACCGAGTGTGAAGTCCTTAAAGGGACTGTATGGTTTCCTCTAAAGCAACATTAAGAAACTGAGCTAACGCGCGTGTAAGATTTATTGATAAAAATACAATAAACTGAGCATAGATCAACGAAGTCATAAAAATTTACAGACGCATCTCTGATTAGATAATAGAGGTAGCGCGCAGATGATAAGAGTCAACATGGGTACCAGTAACAGTAAAGAGGGTGATTACATCCCATGCGGTCCAGAAGCGGACCGGATGCGAAAATTACATGGAGATTCTTGCCTCAGCTTCGTTGCGCAATGGCATCACGAGTTCGGTTTTCCAAGAGAAGGGTCTTTCGACCCATATGATATTCAACAGCTCAAACAGAAATTAACCGGGCAAAAATTAAAAATGTCTAAAATGAAAAAGATACCTAGAGACGTGTTCACAGCAATGTACAACCACGAGCAAGCGTTCAGACTATGGAAGAATGAGTCAAAGGCACAAAATCAGAAAACAAATTCTAAAATTATCCAGATGGTTCAGAAAATTGGGAAAAACAAACATAGTGATCTGAAAGGTTCAAAACCAATAAGTTCAAAGCCAGCAAAAGCAGCCAAACTGATAAAGACCAGACTAACTCAACATTTTTCTTCTGTTTCTTTTCCACATGCACCGGAGAGCAGCGGACTTCCTCCTCCTACGGCACCTTTGTATCCCTCGCTCACTGACCACGGAAACCCACCACCCTACGCCCCACCCGCCAAGGCCAAAGAAACTGAACTGAACAAACAGAAAACCGTCTGGTCTCCGACCACAGATGATGACTATCAGCCACGAAGGAGACCAAATGAGGCTGAGGGCCCTAGTGGTGGCACCAGTGGGAGCCAAGAACGGGGGGACTGGACTGAGACATCTGATGACGACACGCATAATGGGTCTTCCATGCTTGGGTCTCCACCCTCTACACCTGGTGTCCCCTCCCCAACTCATTCCACATCATCCAACGCCACAGGCTCTGACTCAGTCTCAAATCACACAAGAAAACAAGAGAAGTTGGCGGAAGAAAAAATGCATCTCCAGGAACTTGAAAAAACCACCCTCAACGCTCCAATGCTTGAAGTAGGTGGCGCAAATGAACCTCAACTCATCTACCGGGTGTGGCCCAAAGACGAGCTCACCAAAATGGCTCGTGAGTATCTCCCGGAGCTGGCACGGGGAGGACGGACGATTGCAACAGCAATGACGAACATGGTCAAGGTGCTCAGACCAACCATACCAGAACTCAGACTGATCCTGGCCACTGTATATGGCATAGGGTTTGTCAAAAAAGTGGGTGTGGCCCTCTTCGAAGAGGACCAGGTTCATCAGCGTATCGTAGCAACAACTTATGAACATGACCAGAACAGACATTTCATAGCGATAGTCGACAAAATAGGAGAAGCTATCACCACAGCTTTCCTAGCCACACCCAAATACGGTATAATCACAGATACCATACAAAGAACCGATGAGACACCCCAAGACTACCTCAACCGCCTGCTTACCGTGTTCACTGCACACTCAGGTATCCCACCACCTGAGGAGGATGGTTGGAGAAACGAAACACCACCATCGGCGTTTGAGTCTGTTCTTTGCCAGTACCTGATGAGTGGCCTCCTGCCCAACATCCAGAAAGCAGTCAAGACCACCTACATTGGCTGCAACGTAGAGACACGCCTTGACACCCTTCTCCAGCATGCTCGTCACGCTTGGGACATGCACTCAGCTGAAGTCACCTCAGCTCAGAAGAGGAAGCAACGCGTAGCTGAAGATGCACAGCTGACACTCCTCAAAGCTGCCACCCAGAGGACTTTGGGACACCCTCAACCCCAAAGATCTGAGCAACCACCTGCCCCACAACATCCAAGACGTTCTCATTGGATGAACCCACCACAGAACTAGCAACCACGGTTACAATTAACCTACAGGCTGTTTCATCTGCGGCTCCGAAGATCATTGGATCAGAGACTGTCCCCGCAAACGCAGAGGTCAAGGACAATACCGGGGTCAACACATGGGTCAGGGTCAAATGCATCCCTACCAAGGCCACCCCAGTCAAACCTACCCCAGCCAACACAACCAGGGCCAAGGTCAGGCGTACTCTGGGCCACACAAAGGAGGGGGACGTGGCAGAGGTCACCAGCCACAGCAGGGACAAAGAGGTGGCCACTCTACATGACTAGAACGGGAGGAGGAAGGTCCAGCTCTCCAAACAGCAAGTAGCCACACACACAGATCTGTTGTTAATGAGCATGACTTGATTCCATCCACATACTTAAAATACACTCAGACAGCTTGTCAGAAACTACCCATGATTACAGTGCATGTCCAAGGTAACGCCCTACCATTCCTTGTAGACTCAGGAGCGACAAAGTCGCTCATTAAAAGAAAATCACTCCCAGATGCACCATTATCAGGACAAATCATCACTTCCACAGGAGCATCAGGGATGGCTATCCCTGAACCTGTGACAAGTCCTTTATCAGTGATAAATACTTTTGACAAGACAGAACACACACATCAGTTTCTACTATCAGAATACTGCCCTGTCAATCTTTTAGCAAGAGACTTGATCTTAAAGTTCAACCTGACTATCACATGTGGACCAGAGGGACTTTTAATGTCATCACCTGACCCTGAGACAACCACTTTCTACTCAGAACCAGTCCTATCAGTACTGGAGTGGTTGCTCATTGACAGTGGTGGGAAGTAACGAAGTACAAGTACTTCGTTACTGTACTTAAGTACTTTTTCATGTATCTGTTCTTTACTTAAGAAAATTAAACAGGGGTACTTTCTACTTTTACTTCACTACATTTTGCATTAAGTATCTGTACTTTCTACTGCACTACATTTCTAAAATGCGTTGCGTTACACGTTACATTGAAGTCGCATTGCGGCTTTTTTTTTTTTTTGTTCGTTAGTTTGAAAGTTACGGACGTAGAAAGTAACCAATGCAAAGCAGGCAGGTAACATTAGACCCGCCTTCAGCAAGAGCTGTGCCAGTGACGTAGACAACCTGCGTGCTCCCGCACCTCTACCTAACAACACACCCAAAATGGATTCCACCATGGAGAGCCAGCAAGAAGGTACGCACCACCCATGGCCTTATTTAAAAAACTTATTTGAGTTAACCGGTTCTAAAAACAACTCGTGAAGATTCCGGTGTCAACTTTGCCTCCCCCGAAACCAAGAACTCCTGTCTTTCAAAAATTTGCCGTCAAATCTGAAAAAACACGTTGAGGTAAGTGAAGTTGCTAAACGGCACACTACCTTTAGCATGTGAAATTAATTTAGGTTAGTGGAGTCTTATGTAACCTTCTTGTTCAACTGTACCTTGCTCACAAGTAAACAATTATTTACTGGGAAATCCGATTACACTCTAACGCACCATATGTGATGTCACACTGGGCAGAGGGCTGTGGTGTCTTTAATAGCGGACAATTTAAAACTGGACGAATGTAGCAATCTATGTGAAGATTTGAGCTATTTGTCTTCATTTTGGGAAGCAGAAAATACTTTGGGTGATGGAACAAGAAACAACAGGATCTAATTTAGGTCTGATTCTGTATCAGACTTCCTTCATGTCGAGATGCTCATACCTGTGCACTGTGACAAGCCCAGAGCTCTGCCCGGTGTGACATCACAGATGGTGCGTTCGCGTGTAATCGGATTTCCCATGATTAAACACGGCTTGAAGTTCAAAATCACTTTTAAAGCAAAATTAAAGTGATTTATCATTTTGTTTGCAAAAACGAACATATTTAAATGATAAAATATATATCCATCCATCCATCCATTTTCGTCCGCTTATCCGGGGTCGGGTCGCGGGGGTAGCAGCCTAAGTAGGGAGGCCCAGACTTCCCTCTCCCCAGCCACATGGAGCAGCTCCTCTGGGGGAATCCCAAGGCGTTCCCAGGCCAGCCGAGAAACATAGTCCCTCCAGCGTGTCCTGGGTCTTCCTCTGGGTCTCCTCCCGGTGGGACATGCCCGGAACACCTCCCCAGGGAGGCGTCCAGGAGGCATCCTAACCAGATGCCCGAGCCACCTCAACTGGCTCCTCTCGATGTGGAGAAGCAGCGGCTCTACTCCGAGTCCCTCCCGGATGACTGAGCTTCTCACCCTATCTCTAAGGGAGAGTCCAGACACCCTGCGGAGAAAACTCATTTCAGCCGCTTGTATCCGAGATCTCGTTCTTTCGGTCACAACCCAAAGCTCATGACCATAGATGAGGGTGGGAACGTAGATCGATCGGTAAATTGAGAGCTTTGCCTTTTGACTCAGCTCTCTCTTCACCACGACAGACCGGTACAGAGCCCGCTTCACTGCGGATGCTGCACCTATCCGCCTATCGATCTCACGCTCCAGTTTTCCCTCATTCGTGAACAAGACCCCGAGATACTTAAACTCCTCCATTTGGGGCAGGACCTCATCCCCAACCCGGAGAGGGCATGCTACCCTTTTCCGGCTCAAGACCATGGCCCTTTGAGCAATTTTATGAATAGTAAAAAAATCATGTCAGTGGACCTTTAAGCCAGCATACAGGCCGCTGGTGAAAGTCACAAAACCAGATACGAGTGTGGCCAGAGGGGTCTTCAGAGGCACTCCAGGACTGTTTTGACACCACAGATTGGGGTATGTTCAAAGAAACTGCTACCACAAACAACAACACATGTCTCCAGGAGTACTCAGACACTGTATGTTCATACATCACCAAGTGCATTGATGATGTTACCAACCTCAAAACCATCACTGTTCGGGCTAATCAGAAGCCATGGCTGACAGCTGAGGTTTACAGACTCCTGAGAGCCAGGAATGCTGCCTTCACACTTCCGGTTTGGTGATGTAGAAGGAGGAAGCAGGTTGAAGGAGCTCCCGACTAACTTTCTTTAAACTACTTTAAAACCGGAGTTACATACCTCCATCAAGCACTGGACTGACAGAAGCACAGTTTCTGTACACTTGAGACGTTATGATGGCCAGTGACAACACTAAACAAAAGCCTTCAACCAGGCGTGCAAATACCCTGGCTAGTAAAGTAGCCTCAATGGCCACGGACTCCTCTGACACTGTTTCACCTGGCGAAAGTGATTGTGGAGACTCTGTTTCCATGTCTCAGCTGGTTATAGAACTATCTAAGCAGCGGAACAACTTTAAGGAGGATGTGGCCGCACTAATTCAAGAATCGATTCGGCCTCTACAAGCATCGATGGACGGACTACGTGACGAAGTTGGCTCCTTTCAGGGCCGTCTTGTGGCAGCTGAAACCCTGGCAGGCGACAATTTTAAACGTTTATGTGAAACTGAGGCTGTCGTTAAAACTCTACAAGCCCAAAACGCAACCTTACTCGAACGCCTGGAAAGCCTGGAAAATCGATCTCGGAGATCAAACCTACGCGTGCTTAACATACCTGAAGGCAGTGAAGACGGCCAGGATCCAACCAAGTTTATCTCCGAGCTGCTAAAGGATGTTATGGGAGACGACACATTTCCTTCTCCCCCGGAATTGGAACGCGCGCACCGCACAGCTGGACCCAAGCCCGCAGCAGGACGACCACCGTGGCCCTTCATCGTTGCATTCCATCGATATCGGGAGAAGGAAGTCGCTTTAAGATGGTCCAGGCAACACGAAATAAAGTATCAAGGAATCACTCTCAGAATATATCCAGATCTTAGCGTCACTCTTGCAAAGAAAAGGTCGGCGTTCAACGATGTAATTGAATAATAATGATGCTTGTAAGGTATTTAAACACTTACTGAGCCACCATTATTGGATGCGCAGTTTAGCAGACTTTAATCTTGCACAAACTGCCACCAAAGTGCGAGTTCTTCCTTTTTCCGATACTAAATTGTTTTTACTGTGATTAATCAGAAATGTAATTTCACGCTTAGACTTCAATTTATGTTGGTCTACCAAAAAATAGACCTTTTATTGAAACTATCACAAGAATTACATTAAACATTTGTATCGATATTAGCTCTGATTTAATAACTACGTTGACAAGAATTCAAATTAAAACAAACAGACAATTAAAACTTAACTGTTGGCACATTACTTCACAGATTAATAGCTTATGAAAAGAAGAAATAGGAGGAAGAAGATGAAAGCTAAGTTAACTGAAATTAATTATTTGAAACAACCAGAGTGGCACCTTTCCCATACGGATCAGGCTGAGCCTCCGACACGTGCAGCATACAGACAACGCCTCTTTACCTGGTGACGAGACGTCTTGCGAGGTGAGGACTGAGAAGTTTGTGGACACTAACGGACTGTGTGGTCCAGTGAGCGTCCAGAGGACTTCGTGCGTGTATGACTGGATCAGACGAGCGGGAGCACGCATTCACCGGCAGGAACAGGCCCCAATCGCACTGGTTGGACTTTCAAAGTAAAACTTCAGAAAACAAATTCTTTCAGAAAATGAGTGTTGAGGCACAGCAAGGCTTTGCCGCGACTCTCAGCTGAGACGTGGGTCGTTGACACATGACCGGGCCGTCTCCAGCTTGGAGAAAAACGTCCGTGCGTCTTCCCTTCTCCCCGAGAACTCCAAAACTCAGTGAGTGCTGAGAACTGAGTCCCAGCACGGAGACAAAACAAAACCTGCAGGTGTGAAAACAGAGCACTCTCTGTTTAAGCACAGATGAATTGTTTTTAGAACGGACGGGAGACCGAAGATTAAGTTATGTCTAGAACTTCTCTTTCGTTCCAAAAACAGTTCAAACAAATAGACGGAGAATTGTTCCTTCAACTTTCGACACTTATTCTGCCTAGAGCAGACAGTTCAAAGCATGATCATTCTGAGATGTTCTCTTAACTTTGTCATATTTAAAATATACCAGTTTAGTAAAATCATCATTGAAATGACAAAAATACTGTTTGATCAATTCTGAATTAACACACATTAAAGAGAAAGTTCAATCTGATTAATTAGTGTCCATTAATTCATAATAATTGTTAACCAAAATATAAGTGTCAATTTGTCTCCTTGAGGGCTTCAAGAAGGTGTAACACTTAGAGTTTCAGAGAGATGTGGAGAGGTGTACTTGAAGGTCAAGACAGAAATATCAGAGGCTAGGTGTATCACTACAGTCCCCCTTTTTGGAAGTCATCGCCTGTCCTTGGAGATGAGTTCCAACACGAAAGGATACCACCGAATGTCTCTGATTTCTATGTAATCCAGCAAGTGGAAAAAGAAAAATCAAAAAGTTCAAAATTATACTCCCATAATGTTTTTGGAAATTCCATACTGTTCGTAGGTAATCCCATTGCGGCAAGCTTTTAATCCTTTGGAAAACATAGTCTGTTAACCCATGGAGAACTGAGTCTGTGATCCCTTGGAAAACAAAGTCTTATAATCCACAACGGTAAATCCACAACGATGGGGGTTATTGATTTCATCAGCAAGAATGGTTTTTAATCAGCATGTAGAGGGGATCCCTCGATTGAAGCAGAGGAGGCGGGCCTTGGATGAAGGTTGAAGACCAACGTTGGATCAGCAGGTCCCCACATCGAAGGTTGCAGGCTGGATGGCTTCCAGTCGGTGCCACCCTGGTTCAATGTGTCATGCAATTATGTGGTTTTAGGTGGGCTTATGATTGGGATTCTACATTAAGCCTTACCTATATGCACCTGGTATGTAAGCTATCATGGATTAGATCAGCTAAAATTACCAATTAAGGGGTGGATCAATGCTGTAAAAATCAGAAATAGGGATCTATACCTATAGAAATGGGGAGGGCTTCTGTAACGAAGGCCTCTTCATTCAAACTATTCCTCCATTCATTATTTAGTTTAGGTTAAACTAAAATAAAAAATGAAACTAGTTTGGTCTAAATGTCTGTTGTCTTTTAGACGAACGACGCAAGATTTGGTAATCCCTAAAAATTTTGAAGTCTATGGCGAGACTCATCAAAATGAATAGATCTAGAATAGAAACGATCGAATCGGTTCTACCTAAATGATTGGGAGATCAGTGTAGATTATAGTACCTTAAGTAGTATTAATCTACTATGACTCTTCAAAGATTGAGATCTTTAACAAAATGAACAGCATGTTGGCATAGTTAAAAT
The DNA here is from genome assembly GCA_038048925.1 of Garcialebias charrua. NCBI lineage: Eukaryota > Metazoa > Chordata > Actinopteri > Cyprinodontiformes > Rivulidae > Garcialebias > Garcialebias charrua. The sequence goes on along the minus strand of JBBPBX010000003.1, from coordinate 80,651 downwards.
CCATTTAAGTCTTCAACTTATCAACAATCAAAACCTCTTTTGGCTGGGAGTGTTCAGAAAACAATAACAACTTCAATAACACAAAAGTAGCAATCAAGCAACTAAAAACAACGTTTCACTACGTCAAACTCACTCTGGTCGTCAGATTCCAATGTGTCACACACAAGAAAAACAGTTCTTAGCTTTATAACCGATGTCAATTAAATCCTCCAGATTTAAACGGTTGTTAAGGTTAGTTTTTTGTTGTGGGTATTATTCTTAGCGTTTCTAAGTTCTAGTTGGAACGGTTTCTTTTCGCAACTAGTATAGTTTAAACTGTTTAGTTTATTTACTATCCTGTGCTTGGACGACCTTGTTTTCCCATGAAGTCTGTGAGTTTGCGAGATCTTTGTCGTTTGTGGGGTTATTGAAATCTTTGTCCTTGACATGGGCATGACCTAACATCACCCCCCTGTGGTCATGAGGGACCACGCACACAGGTGTGGACGTCCGTCCATGGGCACGAGTTAGGATGCCATTGTTTAGTTTAAGCTGTTCGCGCAGTTTATGGGGAACCTTGTACAGGAACCTTATAGGTCTCGGCCAACGTACCTCTGTACGTTTACCTCTTTCTGCGTAATGCAGGTGTGTCACAACTGTCGGCGCCGTCGCAGGCGTGTCTCTGTCGTTGTGATGTATGTCTTCCCACTTCATGAATGAAGAGGTGCTCTTTGAGTCTGTAAGAACTATGTCATCTCTGAGTAGTTCTAGATTCAAATGCTCTTGAACCAAGGTTTCATAGAAAGCTTGGCTGATGACTGAATTACCTGTCCCAGAGGACAGCACAGCGTTCTCGGTGTGTGATCCTTGGATCTCTACACCGTCCTCTACCTGTGGTAGGAAGTGTGAGTTTGCCCCCCTTTTGTTTGAGGAGGGGTCCTCAAAATTTGTAACAATGAAGTCCAAGTGACTGTCAGCGTGTTGTAGACTGTCACTTCGTTGGCTCAGATGTCCTTGAACCAAGACTTCACTGAAAGCTTGGCTGTTTGCCGAATTACCTGCCCCACAGGACAGTACAGCGTCATCGGTGTGGGACTCTTGGATCTCCACACCTTCTTCTACCGGTGGTAGGTAGTGGTCAGCGAGTGCTGAAGGTGTCAGCTCGCAGAGGAGGTTCCCATGTTGGGCCAGAGTCTGGTCCACCTGTAGAGTCTCCTCTGTCTCACCTGTACATGAAGGATCACTTACCGGGTCTGTGGTCTCGGTTGGGGAATCCTTTTTTACCTCAGCGGTACCTGCTGTTAGACAGTCAGTGTCCTGACCTTGGGGAGGTACCACGAATGGCAGTGGACTGCTCACTGTGGCCCACATTGTCTGATTGCCATAATTTATAATCGCTTCAAAGCGATTTATAAAATCTTGGCCAACCACAAATGGAGCCCGGAGTGAGTCAAGTTCAGACACATATACCGGGTGGTATAGTGACATCTCGCCAATCTGCATGTGAACCATGGCTATTAGGGTTGTTCTCGTCTTTGCGAGGCCCTGTTGCTCACCATAAGTGTATTTCACAAAGGGTATTTGCCTGTCAACATCGTTAGCGGCGGTCCTTAGCTCCTCAAACAGTTCGGCTGACATGGTAGACACGTCTGAGCCGCTAACCAGGAGCGCTTCTTGCGCGAGGACCCCTTCCAATGTGAGTGGCAGGTAAGCTCTCTTAGCTATCCCCCTTTTTATAAAGTTACACAGAAACCGTTCAGGTTTTTCCACACGTGTCTGTGTACGTGTGACTCTGTCTGTGTAATCGTCGTCGCTGTCAGCATCATGATGGCTGTCTGCCTCATGACCTTCAGGATGTGGATTTTCAGCAATTTGTTTGCTGTCAGCATTTATGTCAGTGTTGACGTTGTTGTTGTCAACTGTGTGCACTGAGTTGTTGCAAAAGGCAGTGCTGCGCGTCGCTTCATCAGGATGAACAACGTTGTTTGTGTTATCATCAAGGACAACGTCACACGTTGTGTCAGCTTGGTCAACCACTGTAACATTCAAATCATTTGACAAACAACTCACATTCTCAGTCACGTCCTCGCGCGGAGGCGCCGTTTCCATAATCTGGAGCATGTGTGACTCATTGCATGTCTCGAGCTGTGCAGCTCGAGGGGCAGGGGCAGGAGGGCCGCTTCTCGGGGGTACATGTCGGGACAGACCATTTTTCAAAGGGTCACGGTTCCCAGACATCAACTTCTCTCGAAGTTCACCCACTGTGAGACCTAGGTGAGAACTCTTTTGGTTCGATCTGAACCATCTTGGTTCATCTAGAGCAGGGGTCACCAACCTTTTTGAAACTGAGAGCTACTTCGTGGGTACGGAGTCATACAAAGGGCGCCAGTTTGATAAACTCTTCGGAAATAACAAAGCATAAATTGAAAAAAATGTATAATAAACATATTTTTAAGAAGATATTTTTAAGATAGACATTTTAAAATATATATAAATACAAAAAAAGAATAACAACTGAATAAAATTAAATTTTAAATGCAGCTTAGTAGTGAGTTGTGCTATTTTTTAGAACAGGTCCGGGGGCACCTCAAATGGTCCTTGGGGGCACCCGGGTGCCCGCGGGCACCATGTTGGTGACCCCTGATCTAGAGAGCGAACACCTACCTTGTGTGGTTCTCTGCTCATCTCAGGGTTTTCAACCTGAGGGGCGGGGGCAGAAGAACACCCCGTGAACCGATCAGAGTCACTGTTCCAGCTGGAACTGATCTGTGTTTTATCATGAAAAACATGTGCCCTCTCGCACTTCGAAGGAGAGGGAACCTCTTCTAATGTCTGCGAGTGGGATGTGACCTTTTGACCTGTACAAACCTCTGATGGTATCCTAGGTTGTATTTCGGCCTCAAAAACTGACGCAGCATATTGTCTTATCACTTCCATAGAATCTTTTTTGCAATCAACCAGAAAATGAACACATTTCATTTGAAAAGGCATAAGATTCATAATGAAAAGACGTTTAAACTCCACATTTTCCTCTAATCCAGGGACAGTTTTGCCCCCGGAGTAGACCGAGATTAGCCTGTCGTAGAATGACAGGGGATTTTCCCACTTATCCTGACGGACGTTCCATGCAGCCAAGTAATTAGCATACGATGAAGCAGATTCCCCCACTTTGCGGGAAGCACGGGCAGGAATCCCAAGGCCCCCATCCATCCATCTAGGATACACAGAACAAGAGGCCCCCTCAGGTGGTTCACCTGTTTGAACGTCCATCTTTGTACTGATGTTCTGTGAAAAATCAAATAAATATATTACATGTATATGCAGACATATGCTGATCCCCACCAGTCTATAAAAAGAATAAGCTTATTTTCTGTGTCTGGTTGAATTTTCGGGTCCTCTGCTGAATTCATTACATGGAAAGGTTTATAAATCCTTAATATATATATATATATATATTAGGCATGTAACGGTTGTAGTGGGTGTACCGAACCGTTTCGGTACGCCACGTTCGGTTCGGTCCACCTGCGTACCGTTTCGGTTATTTTTTTCACTCATTGAACGTTAATATATGCGCCGCAGAACAAAATTTCCTGGGCGCGTTTCAGCACGGAGCTATTATCGCGCAGCACGCGCAGCATTATTACAGGGTATATGCAGAAATTCCAGAGTTGAATTTAATACCTTTTAATACCTTTTTAATACCATCAAAATATTTTTTAATACCATCACGGCACTGAGCTGTAACCGTAGCGGCAACCTGTTGTACTTCAGTTTAGAGCAACTAATTGTAAAGTGATAGATTACTGTCATTTTCTTCCTAAGCTTTGGTAGTAAATGTAGTTTTATAACAATTACTGGATACATCAATTTGCTTCTTGCCTCAATAAAAGCACTGACCTATTTGTTATTTAAATCTAACCCAAGAGAAAAAGTTTAATTGTTCCCACACATAACATATCTCTAATGGCAAACAAAAACTGTAAACTTGAAAACAGAACAGTTTAGTTAAAATAATTCAACACTGAACACATGCATAATTCAAAAAGAGAGGTAGAAAAATAATAACTACTGTATTTTTCATCCTGTAAGTTGCAGTTTTTTGCATAATTTACATGCCTTGCAACTTATAGGACGAAGTGACATATTTATAGATTTTTTTCCCATATTTATAAACCATAACACTGAAATATGACCGTTTCATTCATTCTGACTGAAAAAAAAAAAAAACAGTTCATGATATCTATTGTAGTAATAGTGTATGGCATGCTGTTGTATCATGTAATAGGAAAACGTGCCTATAATGACAAATTTAAAAAAGTTCAAGACAAAAACAACTGGACTTTATTTATTATACTATTTACAGGTAGTCCCCGATTTACGAGCGCTCTGATCTGCGAGGTTCCAGACTTACGAGCTGCGAATTTTTGGAAAAAACGAAAAAAATACTGAGTTTTCATGTGTTTTTTCACTACAGTTAGTTAGTTAAGCATATAAACACACGTTTCCGATCATTTTTATGCACTCAAAAGTAGTTTTTAGATGAAAATAGAGTGTTTTTAGTCGCGCTAGCGAAAACCGTTCCAATTTACGAGCGGATTTCCGGATTTACGAGAGAAATGGCGGCCGTTCCAAATTACGAGATTTCCGGTTTACGAGCGCCTCGTTGTAACGGATCTCGCTCGTAAATCGGGGACTACCTGTTTACTATTATACTATACTTTTGTTTTTTATTGCACTTTTTAGAATTCACCATGTCCTGGATGACTGAGAATCTTCACTAGCTATTAATGACTCAATCGGCCTGCCATACTCTCCCCACCTCTCTGCTTGAACCTTCAATCCAGCAGCAAGCTGCACCACGGTGGCGAAATGCAGCTAATTTGACCATTAAAGTGCATTTATTAAGAAAATGACAGACAGAAAAACACCTCTGCTATAATTTCGAGCTAACAAATAATTGTTTAGGTAATTTTCTTGTTAAATGTCGGCGAAACGAGCCGCGCTCCTTTTTCCTGTTTGTCACCGCTGAGCGATCACGGAGCACACAGGCACTGAGGCAGCGACACTTTTTTTTTTAAATAAAGCCGATTTAACCATTAAAGTACTTTTATTAAGAAAACGTTAGACTGAGACACCCCTTTTGCTATAATTTCGAGCTAACAAACAATTGTTTAGGTACATTTCTTGTTACGATCCTTTCCTGTTTCTTTTTACAGACATGATACTAGCTGCAGGTGCGCGCGCACACTGATTGACGATATGACGTCTTTGTTTTAGCTAAGGTCCTACTTGGAACATAAAATTAGAAAAGATAAATAAATTCACAGACCTTTTTTTAGACGACAGAACAAGAAAAATATAGTTGTGTAGGTTTAAAAAATTTAATACCTCGTCAGATGACGTTTATTACTTTTTAATACTTTTTAATGGCCTTAATTTGTGTTAATTTCATTTACTACCTTTTAATACCTTTTACAACCCCGCGGATACCCTGTATTAGCCATTAGCTGCTCGCTCCGGTCTCCTGTTTGGGAACGTTATGGCTTTCTTGTTAAGACGAGCGCACGTTCAAAGCTGTGTTTGTGGACGTTGTTTCATGAAGACTCTGCAGCAGCTGCGTGACGCAGCTCTCTGCAGCAGCAACACGTCTAACGTGAACGCGCTGGAAACTACGTCATCGGAATGTGAACGAAGAAACAGCAGCTGTTGCAGAAACACCGCTAAAAGCAGCTGCATTTAAACTACGTTTATCAGGTAAATCAGAATGGTCCAGAGCAATAACACAAACTGTAAATCTCTGAATCCAAGTCTGAATGTTGTTATATGCACAGGCTTTAAAGTTATTGATCCTCGCTACGAACATCCATCACTCAAAAAGTTCAGAACTTTATGAAAAAACTAAAACTGATACAGTATTGTCAACAAGCCATGGAGCTGAGCTCTGATGATGATGAGTGAGAGCTTCAACCGTTCAAGAAGAGGTATTGTTCTTTTATTATTATTATCTAAATAATCTTTTTTATTTAAAATCATAATCTTATTAACTTTTTTTTTTTATCTCTGTGTTTTATTTCCAGTCTGTGACAGAGGTAGCTGCTCTCCCACTTCAGGGACAGACATCCACCAGAGATCACCTGCAGCTAAGAAGTGTGTGATGACTGAACTGAACTCTGAACTTTTCCAGGACCTGTCCCACCAAGAAGAAGTTGTGAGTACAGTAATGAGGACAAATACAGCCACACTGCTGCTACTGGACAAAAACTTGATTAGTTAGATTGTAAACAGTCTGTTGCTGCTTATTGTTCTGACTGTTATTGTATTTATTAAGATTTTTATTATTGTTCATATAGTTTATTTATTGTAGAGTGCTGTTTATTTAAAATATCATCCAAATGGGTCACTTTTATTTATTACTACAATACAATACAAACATATTTTTGGCATATTTTCAAAATAAACATTTTGTAAGTCTTTTTTGTACCGAAAATAAACCGAACCGAGCCCTCCTTGTAGTTGAACCGAACCGAAATGTGATTTTAGCGTACCGTTACACCCCTAATATAATATATATATATATATATATATATATATATATATATATATATATATATATATATATATTAGGCATGTAACGAGATCTCGTTGTACGAGATCTCGCGATATTAAACTCCCGCGATATCTCTCGTTGAGAGGTAACGTTGTCTCGCGAGACGCTAATGCTAGCGCTAGCAGAGCCCCTAGCAAGTCAGCGTCACGGACAGCATGGCTTCGCCGGATGAAGTTGCTATAGAAGACGCCCCAACTACTGATGGAGGGTCCCGGTGCCGCAGACGCCTCTACATTGATGGAGGGTCCCGGCGCTGCCGACGCTGCCCCGAATGTAAAGACACACGCGTAAACACCGGTGTGACCGGTGTTGCCAGATAGAGTCCCACCCACCCAAAGCACTCTTTACCCGCAAAAGTCAGAAGGAAAATCGCGGTGAACCGCCCAATCTGGCAACACTGGTGAGTGACGGCTGCAGATTCGAGAGGGTACTTGGCAGATTCAGTGCTGATGCGGATATTTATGTTCAATTTTTGGAAAGTCCTGCGTGAATATCTATTTTTTTAAACAAAGTTGAACGTTCTAAGGTCTAAGGAGATTCAATCAGTAAAATGAAGACATCAGTTGGGTTTGTAATACATGTTAAAACAGAATAAAAGCCTTTTTGCGGCATAAAACCGATCTTTGAAGTTTTCTTGAACTAATATTAAAATCTCGTCTCGTTCTCGCGAGCTCTGTAATTTGTCTCGTCTCGTGAGTTTTGTGTATCGTTACACCCCTAAATATATATATATATATACATATATATATATATATATATATAATATATATATATATATATATATATATATAATATATATA
>JBBPBX010000003.1:46142-68495 GCA_038048925.1 Garcialebias charrua | reverse complement strand
TATATATATATATATATATATATATATATATATATATATATAGTATATATATATATACCGTATTCTCCGGTGTATAATACGCTCCGGTGTATAATACGCTTTGGCCAATTTTTGGAAATAAATCAGAAAAACCCGTAGATAATACGCTTCGGTGTATAATACGCGCTGCCGTGACAGTCTTTTTTATGGCCACTAGATGGCGCCAAACCCATTGAAACTATAGTGATACAACCGTGACCTCAGAAACACTTCTCTGATCGCTCTCAGTAATGAACTTTTTGGGAGTTATTCCTGAAGGGACAGTAATACTTTTATTACTTTTAATTTGAATCAAACATTACAAATTGTCAGAAAGATAAAGTTGTTAGTTTCAGATGTCAGCATTTTATGATAAAAACTGATCTTAACACTACACACAACACTGTTAACCTGTTGGTTTGGTTAAAACAACGTCATTAAAGCATCACATATGGGACCTATGTTAATGATAATAGCAAAAACAGATATTATTCATCTGATTATTAATTAGGACAAAAACAAAAGTCTCTTCTGAGGAGATTGTCCTGAGCTCAAACTAAAATGAGATAAACAGTGTCACTGAATCTTCACTGCAGGTTTGAGAAGAGAAATCCTTCATGAATAACATTTTGGAATAACATTTGCTATTCAGCATGAATTTAAACAGTTTGAATTAAACAGTCTTGATGACTATCAAACATTGGATTCAATAATGCTTATACAAGTAACACACAAGGTTATTCATTTGATGACATTTAAACTAACAAAATTAAAAGAAGTCTCTAGATGACTTAATTTGTAATGTACAGCTGAATTTAATTAAAATAAAACTACCTGCAGCTTAAATTCTGCAGTATACGAATTTCTTTTTGGCGGCATTTTCTCTCTTTGTTCTCGAATGTGTAGTTGTTGATTTCTCCTGCTCTCTCTCAGTGATTTGGCGGGGGTGATGGGTTTTATAGAATACACGAATAACAGGATACGCCTCCAGCTACAGTCTGCAGGTAAACAGACTACAGGGCGCATTAGCGCACATAGCGGCCAAAACTGGTACTGCACCATTTTTGGCCAAAATGAAAAACGGCGAATCAGAGCTAAAAATGGGTCTAAAAATATGGGGAAAAATCCATAGATAATACGCTTCGGTGTATAATACGCAGGATATTCAAATGAGCAATAAAAGTGCGTATTATACACCGGAGAATACGGTATATATATGTCACCCGCACTGACTGGAAAAGCCCCCTTTTGACAAACTAGAGGTAGCTCATGAGCCACCAGTTGATAATCACATCTTCTGGATGGAGGGCGAAACTTCTCAGCAAAAACAATTGGATTTTATACCTGAATTATTGAGCATGGACTTGGGTGACAGTTGTAGCAGGTTTTGCCGATCAGGACACATTTTACTTAGAGAGTGAGGGGGCAGCAGTGGCTATATGATCAAAAAGGGTTCAGACCCCCCCCCCCCACACACACACACACACACACACTTTAAGGTTTCAGACGTTTCATTCAAATAACCCATAAAAAAAGAAATCTGTTCCATAATTGACTAAATCTAATTATTGCCAATTTATGAACTGCACCTGTCTATACATGTCAACATACCACTTTGTGACTTAATGCTCGGTTTGATGTGATGGATCACGTGTGTCTGTTAGCAAAATATCTCATGAACCAGTAGACATTTATTAATACAACTCATAAAGTGACCATTAGATGGACACCTCCACTAATCAACCTTAGCCCAAAAAAAATATATATATGGTTTTAACCATGTTTACATATTAAAAAACATATACAGTATATATAAACCTATCATGGTAGTAGCTGAGAGTCATCCTGAACGCTAACAGATTACACAAGAAGTTAGCTTTAGCATCAAAAGCTGATTTCACTTGCAGCTCTTTTTGAAAACTACTCTAAACATGAAAACAGACGAAATGAAACAAACAGCACCAAGTGTGCTCACCTTACACACCAACAACACGTGTGCCAACAGACAGCTGTGTTCATCTGCAGGCGTGAAACTCACATGTGGGAGGAAAGATTACCCATAAGGCACTCTGATCTAAAAAGTGAGACACTTGCGTTTCCTGTTAGCTGCGCACCTCCCTGCAAACCACAGCTCACCTGCTGTAGTTTAATGACGCACACATTTCCAATGATCAGAAGCCGCATGAAAAAAAAAAGAAAACAGAAATAAATCATGAACCTTCTGCTCTGAGACCTTTTAATGAACGAATGCAGTTTTTGGACTCGGCACGTAGTCTGACATCACCTTCTATCGAATACAACCGGCTCAGTCTAATCTGAGGAGGTAAAGCCAAACACTGGGGGGGGGGGGGCGTGCTCCACTCAGAATACTTTGGAAACATGATGTCAGGAGGAGAAAAGTTTCCTCAAACAGAAAAAGAAATGTTTGATTCGGCGGGGAGAGCAGGTCACTGTCGGTCACGCTTCGAGGAAGGCCAACTAAACTCTGAGGTGACCTTTGACCTCCCGGGGGGAGCATAACGTAAACCAAAGCATAAATCTTCCGAAGGAAAACATCTTCCACGTATAAACAGCCGGAGATGAGTCTCAAAAACTGTAAACTCCAGACACGGCACCACGGCCCGGGTCGCTTTCCTGCCAAGGAAGCAGCCGATTGTGAATTATAAAAATGAAGCGCCGAGAGCTGGAAAAACCGAACGCCGTGCAGCAAACACGCCGCGTCGTTCCCATTAACTCAAGTAAATAATTTAGCAGCTAAAAAAAAGAAAACTAATCAATGGGGGAAACTTTGGAAACACAAAAATCAACTCAATGAATTTAATAACGCCACGCTTCATTTAAACATAAATGAAGGCAAACAAGAAGAAAACAATAACCGTGGTGGAAAGTGAAATAAGAAAACGCCTTAACGAACTGCACACGGGTTGCTAGGCAACAGATGGAGAACGCTGTAAGAGCAGATATGCATCGTGTGAAAACACTGCATCCGTTTTTTAGAACAGCGCAACACAAGAGTGAGTTCATAAATGACACGAGTGGCTTTAAATATGACTTGTTCCAACTACCTGACGGTTTTCATTAGCGTGCATCCTGATCCCTGCACACAGACAGGTACAGAGTCTGGATCTGTCTTAAAGGCTGTTGTTTAGATACTGTGTGCCAAAATGAAAATAAAAAAACAACTAGAAGTGCCCGAGATATTCATATCCTACATATAAAACTAGAGAAATTGAATTTTCTGCAAAAATGCAGTGCGAATACCTAATGTAGAACTTGCTGAAAAACAGCTAAAAATAGCTCAAATTGAAGAGCAAGCCTAAATTAGCAGAAGCAGAATGGACAAATATTTGCTTAATTAAGTTTAAATAAGCAGAAATTAGCATAAAAATTAGGAAATTAGCTAAAACAAAAGCTGAAATTAGCAACAAAAAAAGCTGAAATTAGCAAAAAGAAGTTTAAACTAGCAGACGGAAGCGGAAAGAGTTGAAATGACCTAAAAAATGTGGAATTAGCTAAAAATGCAAAAAATTTGCATAAAAACAGCTAAATAAAAGCTAAAATAACTGAAATTAGCAACAACAAAAAAGTCTGAAAGGAGCATAACAAGCTGAAATTAGCAGAAATAAGTTAATTAGCCCTCTCCGGGTCGGGGAGGAGGTCCTGCCCCAAGTGGAGGAGTTTAAGTATCTCGGGATCTTGTTCACGAATGAGGGAAAACTGGAGCGTGAGATCGATAGGCGGATAGGTGCAGCGTCCGCAGTGAAGCGGGCGCTGTACCGGTCTGTCGTGGTGAAGAGAGAGCTGAGTCAAAAGGCAAAGCTCTCAATTTACCGATCGATCTACGTTCCCACCCTCATCTATGGTCATGAGCTTTGGGTTATGACCGAAAGAACAAGATCTCGGATACAAGCGGCTGAAATGAGTTTTCTCCGCAGGGTGGCTGGACTCTCCCTTAGAGATAGGGTGAGAAGCTCAGTCATCCGGGAGGGACTCGGAGTAGAGCCGCTGCTTCTCCACATCGAGAGGAGCCAGTTGAGGTGGCTCGGGCATCTGGTTAGGATGCCTCCTGGACGCCTCCCTGGTGAGGTGTTCCGGGCACGTCCCACCGGGAGGAGACCCAGAGGAAGACCCAGGACACGCTGGAGGGACTATGTTTCTCGGCTGGCCTGGGAACGCCTTGGGATTCCCCCGGAGGAGCTGCTCCAAGTGGCTGGGGAGAGGGAAGTCTGGGCCTCCCTACTTAGGCTGCTACCCCCGCGACCCGACCCCGGATAAGCGGAAGAAGATGGATGGATGGATGGATGAAGTTAATTAGGCTGAAAGTAGCAGAAATTACAATGAAAAATGAATTTATCTGAAAACAGCTAAAATTAGCTAACAAGGTAGCTGAATAGGTAGAACAAGCTTAAATTAGCAGAAGAAATCAGAACACGTTTGCCCAGTTAGGCTGAAAGAAACAGGAATTAGCACAAAAAAGTGGAAATTATCTACAAAAAACTGAAATTAGCAAAAAGGAAATCATCTGAAAAGTAGCTAAAAGGCAGAAATAAGCTGAAATTACCAGAAGAAAGTGGAGAGAGCATATTTTTGCTGAATTAGGCTGGAAAAAGTTGAAATGAGTGCCATAATTGTGGAATTAGCTGAAAAAGCTTAAATTTGCATAAAAACGGCTAAATACAGGTAGTCCCCGACTTACGAGCGCTCTGACCTACGAGGTTCCGGACTTACGAGCTGGCGAATTTTTGGAAAAAACGCAAAAAATACCGAGTTTTTCTGTGTTTTTTCACCACAGTTCGTTAGCTAAACATGTGGACACACGTTTCCGATCATTTTTATGCACTCGTAAGCAGTTTTTCGATGAAAAACGAGTGTTTGTAGTCGCGCTAGCAAAACCGTTCCAACTTACGAGCGAAATTCCGGACTTACGAGACACGTGGCGGCCGTTCCAAGTTACGAATTTTCGCTTTACGAGCGCCTCGGAGGAACGGAACTCGCTCGTAAGTCGGGGACTACCTGTAGTAGCTGAAATAAATTAAACTAGCAGAAAATTCTGAAAGGAACATAAGCTGAATTTAGCAGAAATAAGTTAATTAGGCTGAAAGTAGCAGAAATTACCATGAAAAACTTTGAATTTATCTGAAAACAGCTCAAATTAGCTAAAAAGGTAGCTGAATAGGTAGAACAAGCTTAAATTAGCAAAGGAAAGCAGAACACGTTTGCCCAGTTAAGCTGAAAGAAGCAGAAATTAGCACAAAAAAGTGGAAATTATCTGCAAAAAGCTGAAATTAGCAAAAAGAAAAACAGCTGAAAAGTAGCTAAAAGGCAGAAATAAGCTGAAATTACCAGAAGAAAGTGGAGAGAGCATATTTTTGCTGAATTAGGCTGGAAAAAGTTGAAATGAGTGCCATAATTGTGGAATTAGCTGAAAAAGCTTAAATTTGCATAAAAACGGCTAAATACAGGTAGTCCCCGACTTACGAGCGCTCTGACCTACGAGGTTCCGGACTTACGAGCTGGCGAATTTTTGGAAAAAACGCAAAAAATACCGAGTTTTTCTGTGTTTTTTCACCACAGTTCGTTAGCTAAACATGTGGACACACGTTTCCGATCATTTTTATGCACTCGTAAGCAGTTTTTCGATGAAAAACGAGTGTTTGTAGTCGCGCTAGCAAAACCGTTCCAACTTACGAGCGAAATTCCGGACTTACGAGACACGTGGCGGCCGTTCCAAGTTACGAATTTTCGCTTTATGAGCGCCTCGGAGGAACGGAACTCGCTCGTAAGTCGGGGACTACCTGTAGTAGCTGAAATAAATTAAACTAGCAGAAAATTCTGAAAGGAACATAAGCTGAATTTAGCAGAAATAAGTTAATTAGGCTGAAAGTAGCAGAAATTACCATGAAAAACTTGAATTTATCTGAAAACAGCTCAAATTAGCTAAAAAGGTAGCTGAATAGGTAGAACAAGCTTAAATTAGCAAAGGAAAGCAGAACACGTTTGCCCAGTTAAGCTGAAAGAAGCAGAAATTAGCACAAAAAAGTGGAAATTATCTGCAAAAAGCTGAAATTAGCAAAAAGAAAAACAGCTGAAAAGTAGCTAAAGAGCAGAAATAAGCTTAAATTAAATGACAAGAAGAAAGTGGAGAGAGCACATTTTTACTAAATTAGGCTGAATTTTTTTAAAATGAGTGACGTTAATGTGGAATTAGCTGAAAAAGCTTAAATTAACATAAAAACAGCTAAATAGTAACAGAAATAGCAGAAAAAGTTGAAACTAGCAGAAATAAGCTGAAAGGAGCATAACAAGCTGAAAAAAGCAGAAAGAAGCTGAAGCGTGTTTTAAATAAAATGATTATTATTATTATAAGAAAATGGACAGATACTCATCCAAACCAACGAATCAGTGAGCATGTCTTAAAGCCACAATTCCTAATATCTTAGAAAAATTTCAAATGTCCAATTTACAATAACTTTTGCGGTTCATAAGAAGCTAAAACAGAGCGAGCAGTATTTCATAAATAAATCAAACTCGTAAACTCACAAAAATTTGATCATAACAGCAAAGTTAAGACCAAAGTGTATGACTTGTAATTTCACTAGACCTCCTAGAAATATATATATATTTTTTTTAATATAGCACCGCACACCCAGTTCTGCAAACATCTGAAATTTCTGCAGAAACTTCAGCAACGTATGCGAAAGATGATTATTAATGAGAATACTGTATCTGATAAAAACAGACTCTCCAGACTTCTCATAGTCTGAGTCTCTGCAGAGAAAAGGCCCGAACGTCCCACTGTGTGACCAACGTCGTCTTTTAAACATGGCTGCCTCACGAGTCCTGTAGTTCCCTGGAACATGAAAAAGCCTACGTAATCCTAACACAAAATAATAATCCGAATATGAATACAACGGTCAAAAGGGGGATTTTCAAAGACTGCCAAGCCAGCAGGCTGTGGAACAGGTCCATTCACGTTTCCTCAAGTGTGACGGATTACAAATAAAGAGCAATAAAACTCCGGCTTTTCTTCTCCATAGGCGACACATCCAGTTTCAAGAGTTGGGAGGGAAATTCACGCAATAGTAGCTTTACAGATAATTATTTTTTTGTTTTTTTCAGAAAAACAGGGGTAATCTAGGTTAAGTTCTATTCAGCTGTACAGTCCCGTACAAAAAGCATATTTTAATAAAATAATAAGGTCAAACTAACCGTTCATGTGTTTTTTTCTTACAGTACCGGTAAATGCTAAAAGAAACGAGTCGTCAACAAAAGCTCAGGTCTAAGTCCAAATTATAAAAGTCTGTTTAGTCTGAACTATTTAAAGCTACAATACCATTGTCATGTTTTCTTTTGGTTATGTTGCAGTTATTATGTTTACATTTTTAGTAAAAGCCTAATATTTTAAGATTTCAGCTATTTAGTTGGAAGTTGTTGTTTTTTTTTACTGATTATCATTAACTGTTTTCTAAACCTTTATGACACATCATCTTTAGAATCAGTACAACATAAAATAACTCCATAGAAATCTTTTAGAATGAAATTAGACATTTTGGTTGTTGGTGTGTCCAAAGTGTGGCCCGAGGGCCATTTGTGGCACTTGAAGTGATTTTGCGCGGTTTAACAGAGAATTAGTTACCGTATTTTCCACCGTACATGTCGCACCACTATATAAGTCGCATCAGTTAAAATATGTCTGATAAAGTGGAAAACTCCATAAATACGTCGATCGCCGTATACGTATCATCTATTATGAGTCACCGCTGACAACCCAGAAATGTGGGCCGGTGTGCCAAAAATCAATGGGCTGCCAAACGGCGGCTGCAGGAGCGTGCACGGCAGGACTTTAATAAGAATTTAACAAGATTAACACTTAAAAACAATCATTTGTTTGTTCAAATTTATAGTAAAGGTGTGTCTCAGTCTAACTTTTGCATTTCGCCGGGGCGGCGCAGTGAAATGAAGCTGATTTGGTTGCTCCAGGCAGACGACGGTGGCAGGCTTTGGCAAGCCGATTGTGTCACTAACAGCCACTTTTACCTATTACAGGACATAACAGCATGCCATACTGCTTGAGTGCCATCTAGTGGCTGAAAATGGTAGTGTTCAATATTTTCAGTCAGAATGAATGAAAATGGTTGTATCTAAGCCAAAAATTGGTTTATAACGTAAATATGGGAAAAATCCATAAATAAGTCGCTTCAGCCTATAAGTCACGGGATATGCAAATTATGCAAAAAAACACGACTTATACAATGAAAAGTATGGTTAAAAAATACATAAATAAAAAAACACTCAAAATGAGCAATATTAAGTTCAAAATAAACCCTTGGCTAAAATTAATACTATTATTTTCATTCCATTTCATCGTGCAAAGCATCACAAAAGTTTACTGACTTTTGCAAAAAGTAAACTTTTGGACAATCATTCATAAAACTTGGCTAAATATACAGGTGTTCCCCGACTTACGACGTAGTTCCGTTCCTACATTGCGTCGTAACTCGATTTTTGACGTAACTCGAAACATACGTCCAGACTGCACCTTATACGTACAGTACTGTATTTTACCAAGCACTTAGCCTATACTAAAACAGTACCCTACATAATTATCAAAAAACACATACATTTCAGAGCCATAATGAAGGAAAAAATAGTTAATTTCCTGCCACATTTCATTTCACAATAAGGTGAAAACTGATCAGAAAAAGGCAAAAATATATTTTTATATTGTTAAACTGAACCTCATGAATTCTGAGCTTTATCTCAAAGCAAAAATCTACAAATTACGGCAAAACACTCAAACATCAGTTCCTTGTTAAGTGCAGCTTCAGTATTTTCACTCGTGAGCCACTTACAGAAACTCAGGACCTGTAATTAACAGATTCTCTTCTGCTCTGTGTGAACTGAAGATGTTTCCATCACTTTGATATCAAACCCGCTCTAATGGATTCAGGGTGGATTCCACAGGGCCTTCATGAGAAGGAAATTACCGTATTTTCTGGTGTATAGGTCGCACCGGTATATAGGTCGCATTGTCCAATTATCACCAATAGATTGGAAAAATCCCTAGATAGGTCGCACTGGTGTATAGGTCGCACCTACGTTTAGCTCTGCTGCAAATGTCTGCCACAGGAGCGCACAGCAAGGCTTTTAAGAAGATTAACACTTAAAAACAATTATTTGTTTGATAAAAATTATAGCAAATATGTGTCTGAGCTGAACTTTTCCTTAATATCCATCCATCCATCCATCCATTTTCTTCCGCTTATCCGGGGTCGGGTCGCGGGGGTAGCAGCCTAAGTAGGGAGGCCCAGACTTCCCTCTCCCCAGCCACTTGGAGCAGCTCCTCTGGGGGAATCCCAAGGCGTTCCCAGGCCAGCCGAGAAACATAGTCCCTCCAGCGTATCCTGGGTCTTCCTCTGGGTCTCCTCCCGGTGGGACATGCCCGGAACACCTCACCAGGGAGGCGTCCAGGAGGCATCCTAACCAGATGCCCGAGCCACCTCAACTGGCTCCTCTCGATGTGGAGAAGCAGCGGCTCTACTCCGAGTCCCTCCCGGATGACTGAGCTTCTCACCCTATCTCTAAGGGAGAGTCCAGCCACCCTGCGGAGAAAACTCATTTCAGCCGCTTGTATCCGAGATCTTGTTCTTTCGGTCATAACCCAAAGCTCATGACCATAGATGAGGGTGGGAACGTAGATCGATCGGTAAATTGAGAGCTTTGCCTTTTGACTCAGCTCTCTCTTCACCACGACAGACCGGTACAGCGCCCGCTTCACTGCGGACGCTGCACCTATCCGCCTATCGATCTCACGCTCCAGTTTTCCCTCATTCGTGAACAAGATCCCGAGATACTTAAACTCCTCCACTTGGGGCAGGACCTCCTCCCCGACCCGGAGAGGGCACGCTACCCTTTTCCGGCTCAAGACCATGGCCTCGGATTTGGAGGAACTGATCCTCATCCCGGCCGCATCGCATTCAGCTGCAAACCGCTCCAGTGAAAGCTGTAGATCACGAGCTGATGAAGCCAATAGGACCACATCATCTGCAAAAAACAGAGAAGCGATTCTAAGGCCACCAAAACGGATCCTCTCAACACCTTGGCTGCGCCTAGAAATTCTGTCCATAAAAGTTATAAACAGAATCGGTGACAAAGGGCAACCTTGGCGGAGTCCAACTCTCACCGGAAACGAGCCTGACTTACTGCCGGCAATGCGGACCAAGCTCTGACACCGGTCGTACAGGGACCTAACAGCCCATATCAATGGGCCTGGTACCCCATACTCCCGGAGTACCCGCCACAGAACCCCCCGAGGGACGCGGTCGAATGCCTTTTCCAAGTCTACAAAGCACATGTAAACTGGTTGGGCAAACTCCCACGCACCCTCCAGGACCCTGTTGAGGGTGTAGAGCTGGTCTAGTGTTCCACGACCAGGACGAAAACCACACTGCTCCTCCTGAATCCGAGGTTCGACTATCCGACGGACCCATGGCCTCTCCAACTCCTCCCACGCCCGAGTTTTTGCCTCAGCAACCACCCGAGCCGCATGCCGCTTGGACTGCCGGTACCTATCTGCTGCTTCCGGGGTCCCACAGGCCAAAAAGGCCCAATAGGACTCCTTCTTCAGCTTGACAGCATCCCTCACCGCCGGTGTCCACCACCGGGTTCGAGGGTTGCCACCACGACAGGCACCAACAACCTTGCGGCCACAACTCCGATAAGCTGCCTCGACAATAGAGGCGCGAAACATGGCCCACTCGGGCTCAATGTCCCCCGCCTCCCTCGGAACGTGTTCAAAGCTCTCCCGGAGGTGGGAGTTAAAGCTCCGTCTTACGGGAGACTCTGCCAGACGTTCCCAGCAGACCCTCACAATACGTTTGGGTCTGCCAGGTCTGACCGGCATCCTCCCCCACCATCGGAGCCAACTCACCACCAGGTAGTGGTCAGTTGACAGCTCCGCCCCTCTCTTCACCCGAGTGTCCAGGACATGCGGCCGCAGATCAGATGAGACGACAACAAAGTCGATCATTGAACTACGACCTAGGGTGTCCTGGTGCCAAGAGCACATATGGACACCCTTATGCCTGAACATGGTGTTCGTTATGGACAATCCATGACGAGCACAGAAGTCCAACAACAGAACACCACTCGGGTTCAGATCAGGGGGGCCGTTCCTCCCAACCACACCCCTCCAGGTCTCACTGTCATTGCCCACGTGAGCGTTGAAGTCCCCCAGCAGAACAAGGGAGTCCCCAGGAGGCGCACCCTCCAATACCCCCTCCAAGGACTCCAAAAAGGGTGGGTAATCTGCGCTGCCGTTCGGCGCATAGGCACAAACAACAGTCAGAGCCCGTCCCCCCACACGTAGGCGAAGGGAGGCTACCCTCTCGTTCACCGGGGTGAACCCCAACGTACAGGCACCAAGATGGGGGGTAGTGCTGGACGATAATTCAATAACGATAAATATCGCGATATACTTTTATTCAATAACGATGATATGAAGTTTAAGCATATTTTCGATATTTCGATAGGATTTTACAACTTTTTCTGACGTTTTTCTCTTTCTGTTCGGGTTGGAGCGGCTGCTTCAACAACCCGCCCGGACAGAAAAAGCTGTGACACAAAACGTGCGTGATGACGTCGTTGTTACGCAGCGCTCAGTCCAGCAGCAGGCGTTAGCGGTAGCAGGCTAAAAGCTAAGCTAGTCTCCAAAGCGCGTTAAGTTTTCGCTTCAAAACGAGTCAAACGAGTGCTCATGACCGTCAGAATGTGACTGAACAAAGTTTCACAAGCGAAGAGAAAGAGACGACATCACTGATGAGAGGAAAGACTAATTCGTCGGTGTGGACGTAGTTCGGTTTTACTGCAGGTCTCATCTGCAGCGAGTCCTCGGTTTGTTTATTTTTCAAAACGTGACAGAGTCGTTCTAACTAGCGGTGGAAACATCTATTCTAACTTGTTTAATCTGAAGAGTTTCCACTCGATAGAATATGATGAGTCAGAAGATGAAGAATAAAGTTTGAGCCAACGTTTCCCTGAAACTACGACGTAAACAAACAGCCCCAGCAGTGCTGCATGTTTTTTTTTAATTGAAAATAAAACAGATTCATCAGAATAAAAAGAAAGAAAAACACTGAATGAAAAGGTGCAGAAAGACGAAAATAGTGTTATAATATCTGCCCCTTGTTTAAAAAATACAAAATAACTACAAACAACCTTCACTTCACCTGCACCACACCTTCCCAACAACTTTGATTTAATCATCTTTTAAAACATATAGTTTTATAAATGTTTATGATGATATCAAATCAACACAATCCTGTTTCCTGATTTAAAACTCAGCTCCTTCACACTAGTTCTAAATGAAGATTTTACAAACATTTACATTCCCTTCAGGGTTTAATAACTTTTTAAACAAAATGTAATTGAATATTTGGGGGTAATATTTTTTTTAGTTTTATACATGACTTGTAAAATACTATGTTCAACCAAATCATAACATTTTAATAATTTCAATTGATGAAATAATATATTTGTTGGGTGACCATAGCACTTCCTAATAATAATTCTTACAGCTCTTTTTAGTAAAATAAAATTAGGATTTGTAATAGTTTTGCATGCTTTTCCCCAAACTTCAATACAACAGATTAAATATGGAACAATCATTACATTATACAATATATTCAAAACTTTGTCATTCAAAAACTATTTTACTTTATACAATAATGTAATTGATTTTGTTATTTTTATTCTTAAGTAATTTCCATGAGATTTCCATGTCAGCTTCTCATCAATAACTATACCCAAAAGTTTTATTTAATTAACTATGAATTTCAATGCTGTAAATTTTAAAGTTCTTGTTTAAAGTTAAAACTATTAATATTGACACAGTTGAGAATTTTATGCCGAGAACGTTCATGCTCAATAATCCAGGTACCAAATCCAATACCTGTAATTCTCAGTTGGGTCATCTGGAAACTGGATGGAGGGTGAAACGTTTCTATAAAAAACTGTCCATGACCCGACAGAATTATTGGGTTGAGAATTTTATGTTTATTTGATGGTGATTTCCATCTTTTTGGAGGCTAAATACAAATACAAGGTGAACATCAATTTATTTGTATAGTTTATAGTTTTTTTTAGGCTTTTATATTGTTTATATCGATATCGAATTATATCGATATCGACCGAAATTAAGAACTATATCGTGATAAAAATTTTGGCCATATCGTCCAGCCCTAATGGGGGGCAACAAGTATGCCCACTCCTGCTCGGCGCCTCTCACCAGGGGCAACTCCAGAGTGGAAGAGTGTCCAACCCCTCTCAAGGAAACTGGTTCCAGAGCCAGAGCCATGCGTTGAGGTGAGTCCGACTATTTCTAGCCGGAACCTCTCAACCTCACACACTAGCTCAGGCTCCTTCCCCACCAGAGAGGTGACATTCCATGTCCCAATGGCCAGCTTCTGTAGCCGAGGATCAGACCGCCAGGGTCCCCGCCCTCGGCCACCACCCATTCCACAATGCACCCGACCCCTTTGGCCCCTCCCACAGGTGGTGAGCCTATGGGAAGGGGGACCCACGTCTCCTCTTCGGGCTGTGCCCGGCCGAGCTCCATGGGTGAAAGCCCGGCCACCAGGCGCTCGCCAACGTGCCCCTCCTCCGGGCCTGGCTCCAGAGTGGGGCCCCGGTGACCCGCGTCCGGGCGAGGGAACATTGTTTCCATTTATATTACTCATCATAAGGGGTCTTGTGGGCTGCGCTTTGTCTCGTCCCTCACCTAGGACCTGTCTGCCTTGGGTGACCCTACTAGGGGCATAAAGCCCCTGACAGCATAGCTCCTAGGATCATTGGGACACTCAAACCCCTCCACCACGGTAAGGTGGCAGCCCAGGGAGGGTTCCTTAATAAATGAACGTAATTGTGAAATGAGCTGGATTTTAAAAATTGTTTCGCCGAAAGTGATAACCAGCCATATTTAGGTCGCACCGGTGTATAGGTCGCAGGCTTGAAAAAAAAAAAACATAAAAAGGTGTAACCTATACACCGGAAAATACGGTAACCACTTCATTGTGTTGAGAGTGAGTGGTTCAACGTTTCTGAACATGAAGCAGCAACTTTATTTCTGTTCCGCTGCATGAACCCAAACGGCTCTTCAAGAGACGGACGCCATGTCGGATGACCTCCTCCATGTGAAGCGCTCAGGCTCAAAGAAACCTCATGAGCCTGGATGCCATCTATTCTCATTGTGAGTGGACCCAGTGGTCCCCCAGCAGAGCCGGGCTGAGTCACGTTAATACGAGCGTGTAAAACACTCCCGCAGCTCATTCTGGCCAATAAAAGCCGTTTTACGAGTCGTTATTTTCCCCGGTAATTTGGAGGCTGCTGAGGCGAAGGTTGGCTGAGAGGAGGGTCGAGAATCTGCGGCTCAATGGCACAAACGCACCAAGAAAACAAGATAAGGAGGTCTCCACGGCTCAACAGAAACAACTGAAAACCCACAGAAGCAACAAAGTGAAAGTTACCCTACGAGAGGGAGAAACGGAGGGTTGGGGGCAAAGAACCAAAGCTGAGGGAGAAACCAGGAACTGGGGGTCTGCCGCCTGGAAGATCTGATGTAATGCATCTACAAGTGCTTCAGTATCTCGGAGGCAGCAGGACCCCAGCGTGGAGGCCGGAGCAGAGCCTGCTGATAATCTCGTCGTGTTCGCCTTAAGAACACGCTTATCAGCGGCCACACGGCTTCACGGGCCTCCACGCAACAAAAACCAGCAACGGCCTCGTTCTTCTCCCCCAATCAAGTCGGACTTGGCGGTTGCCATCAAGCCTTGTGCCAAACATTACAACAGGAAGCAGCTTGGAATTTCCTCCACGACGGAGAGGCCACAGGACAAACACACACGTGTAGTGTTTGTCATTACAGGGTATAGAAATTCTTAAGTTAATTAAATTTAATACCTTTTAATACCTTTTTAATACCATCACAATATTTTTTAATACATCACGACACTGAGCTGTAACCGTAGCGGCAACCTCTTGTACTTCAGTTCAGAGCAACTAATTGTAAAGTGATAGATTACTGTGATTTCCTTCCTAAATTTTGGTAGTAAATGTAGTTTTATATTAATTACTGGATACATCAATTTGCTTCTTGCCTCATTAAAAGCACTGACCTACTTGTTATTTAAATCTAACCCAAGACAAAAAGTTATTTAATTGTTCCCACACATAACATATCTCTAATGGCAAACGAAAACCCGTAAACTTGAAAACAGAACAGTTTAATTAAAAGAATTTAACACTAAAAACATGCACAATTCAAAAAGAGAGAGAGAAAAATAATAACTATCATATTTTTCATCCTGTAAGTCGCAGTTTTTTTGCATAATTTACATGCCTTGCAACTTATAGGCCAAAGTGACATATTTATGGATTTTTTTCCCATTTTTATAAACCATTTTTTGACTGAGATATGACAGTTTCCATTCATTCTGACTGAAAAAAAAAAAAAACAGCAGTACTTGATGGTCCCAGAGTAGTAATAGTGTATGGCATGCTGTTGGCTGTTGTATCATGTAATAGGAAAACGTGCCTATAATGACAAATTTAAAAAAGTTCAAGACAAAAACAACTGGACTTTATTTATTATACTATACTTTATACTTTTGTTTTTCTATTGCACTTTTTAGAATTGACCATGTCCTGGATGACTGAGAATCTTCACCAGCTATTAATGACTCAATCGGCTTGCCATATCTTCCCACCTCAATTCTGCTGCTTGGAACCGTCAATCCAGTTGCACCGCCCCGGCGAAATGCAGCTAATTTGACC
Source organism: Garcialebias charrua (assembly GCA_038048925.1). NCBI lineage: Eukaryota > Metazoa > Chordata > Actinopteri > Cyprinodontiformes > Rivulidae > Garcialebias > Garcialebias charrua. The sequence continues at coordinate 52,649 of JBBPBX010000003.1, read as the reverse complement.
ATTAAAGTGCATTTATTAAGCAAATGATAGACTGAGACACACCTCTGCTATAATTTCGAGCTAAAAAATAATTGTTAGGTACTGTTCTTGTTAAATGTCGGAGGATCAAGCCGCGTTCTTCTTTCCCGTTTCTTTTTACAGATGTGACAATAAAAGCCTCGCCTCGGCCAGCTGTAGGTGCGAACGCACACTGACCAACGATATGACGTCATTGTTTTAGCGCAGGTCCTACTCGAACATAAAATTAGAAAAGATAAATAAATTCACAGACATTGTTTTTGCAGACAGAACGAGAAAAATATAGTTGTGTAGGTTTTAAAAAATTTATACCTCGTCAGAAGACATTTATTACTTTTTAATACTTTTTAATGGCCATAATTTCTGTTAATTTTATTTACTACCTTTTAATACCTTTTACAACCCCGCGGATACCCTGCATTATTACTGATGCTTCTTTGAAAGAATCTAAAGATGTTCTTAACAAGTAGAATAAGCACTAATATAAAATAACAAGAGTGCCACATACAACACATTTTACAACCGTCCACAAACATGCAGGATCTATAGCAGGGGTCTGCAAACTTTATGATCAAAAGAGCCGTTTTTACGCTTTCCTTCACTAAATTAAATGTTTCCAGAGACGCAACCACCTGCTCCAACTGTACAGTAGTTATCAACTGGTGGCTCATGGACCACTTTAAATTTGTTGTAGGAAACTTTTGTGGCCTGTAGAAATGACAATATAAAGCTAAAAATATCTAATGAGTTTTTTAAAAACATTTATTGATTTTTTATTTTATTTAAGACAAATGAAAAGACCAGTTTCTTGTAAAGAGAGGGAAAATAGTTTTAATAATAAAAAATAAAACAAATATGAACTATGTAAACCTATGTAATTTTTAATTAAGTAAAGAAATAAAGGAAAACAGTTAAAACTATAAGTTTTTTGTTGTTTGTACAACAAAATTTCAGTTTTATGTTACTTTTGGTCTTGGTTTTAAAGAGACGTTGCAGAGGGACCAAAGAGCCGCATGTGGCTCCAGAGCCGCAGGTTGCAGACCCCTGAACTATAGAAATGGCCTGGATAAGCAAAGATCTTGTATGACCTTTGACCTTTGTGACTTCTACCTTAGTGCTGGAGTGATGAAAAGATTATGCTTTCTAGTGGTTGTACAAACGTGCATCAAGTTTAAAATATTTTGAGCAGATCAGAAGGCTTGGACAAGAGAAGGTTTATAGACACACGGAAGGTTCAAATCACATCTCACTGATCCGTCCGGGACGTACCCCACATCTCATAGATCTGTCCGGGACGTACCCCACACCTCATAGATCTGTCCAGGACGTATCCCACACCTCATAGATCTGTCCGGGACGTACCCCACACCTCATAGATCTGTCCGGGACGTACCCCACACCTCATAGATCTGTCCGGGACGTACCCCACACCTCATAGATCTGTCCGGGACGTACCCCACACCTCATAGATCTGTCCGGGACGTATCCCACACCTCATAGATCTGTCCAGGACGTATCCCACACCTCATAGATCTGTCCGGGACGTACCCCACACCTCATAGATCTGTCCGGGACGTACCCCACACCTCATAGATCTGTCCGGGACGTATCCCACACCTCATAGATCTGTCCGGGACGTACCCCACACCTCATAGATCTGTCCGGGACGTATCCCACACCTCATAGATCTGTCCAGGACGTATCCCACACCTCATAGATCTGTCCGGGACGTACCCCACACCTCATAGATCTGTCCGGGACGTACCCCACACCTCATAGATCTGTCCGGGACGTACCCCACACCTCATAGATCTGTCCGGGACGTACCCCACACCTCATAGATCTGTCCAGGACGTATCCCACACCTCATAGATCTGTCCGGGACGTACCCCACACCTCATAGATCTGTCCGGGACGTACCCCACACCTCATAGATCTGTCCGGGACGTATCCCACACCTCATAGATCTGTCCGGGACGTACCCCACACCTCATAGATCTGTCCGGGACGTATCCCACACCTCATAGATCTGTCCAGGACGTATCCCACACCTCATAGATCTGTCCGGGACGTATCCCACACCTCATAGATCTGTCCGGGACGTACCCCACACCTCATAGATCTGTCCAGGACGTATCCCACACCTCATAGATCTGTCCGGGACGTACCCCACACCTCATAGATCTGTCCGGGACGTATCCCACACCTCATAGATCTGTCCGGGACGTACCCCACACCTCATAGATCTGTCCGGGACGTATCCCACACCTCATAGATCTGTCCGGGACGTACCCCACACCTCATAGATCTGTCCAGGACGTATCCCACACCTCATAGATCTGTCCGGGACGTACCCCACACCTCATAGATCTGTCCGGGACGTATCCCACACCTCATAGATCTGTCCGGGACGTACCCCACACCTCATAGATCAGTCCAGGACGTATCCCACACCTCATAGATCTGTCCGGGACGTACCCCACACCTCATAGATCTGTCCGGGACGTATCCCACACCTCATAGATCTGTCCGGGACGTACCCCACACCTCATAGATCTGTCCAGGACGTATCCCACACCTCATAGATCAGTCCAGGACGTATCCCACACCTCATAGATCAGTCCAGGACGTATCCCACACCTCATAGATCTGTCCAGGACGTATCCCACACCTCATAGATCAGTCCAGGACGTATCCCACACCTCATAGATCAGTCCGGGACGTATCCCACACCTCATAGATCTGTCCGGGACGTACCCACACCTCATAGATCTGTCCGGGACGTACCCCACACCTCATAGATCTGTCCGGGACGTACCCCACACCTCATAGATCTGTCCGGGACGTACCCCACACCTCATAGATCTGTCCGGGACGTATCCCACACCTCATAGATCTGTCCGGGACGTACCCCACACCTCATAGATCTGTCCGGGACGTATCCCACACCTCATAGATCTGTCCGGGACGTATCCCACATCTCACTGATCAGTCCAGGACCTCACATTAAGGCTGGGCCATATCATATTGTTCCCAGTAATACCGGTAAAAAAAAAGCTTGCCCGGGCAAAAAAGTTATATCATGATATGCTAATTTCATGATGTAATACGTGAGGACGCCCCGCCCCCTTAACAACAGAGCGCTTCAAACGACCAAACCGAACTGCGCACCTCCCCTGTAACGCTAATTAGTTACGTGCAATACTAGCTAGCTAAAATGCTAAAAACAAACAACGCGCGTCTCAGCTTCTCTCCATCTGCAGGTACAGACAGCTCGTCCCCCCTCCCCCCTCCCCTCTCTGAGCTTTCGCTGCGGGCTGTGTCTCCCTCGCTCTAAACTGTCGGTACAAACACGCGCTAGCTCATTTAAAGGCAACATATATTTTGTTGTAGGTTTCATTTATGCTCAACAGATCTTAAGCTTCATTTTATTTAGTTATTTTGGAAACTAAACCTGCACTTTAGTTTTTGTGGTGGATTTTGTTGATCTATATTTTGTGCAGACTTTTTCAATCTAAATAACAGATCTTTTTTATTTTTTTATTTTATACTTGGAGACTGAATACAGTACTTTACTAAATAAAGTAATTTCAGTAAAATTACCCCTTGTTGTTTTTTTTTAATTTTATATAATACTGCAAAGCAACATGTTTGGTTAATTTTGTCAAATAAATTTGATTTCTGTTTATTTTTTGTTTGTTTGTTTTGTTAGAGCACAAAATTTATTCTTATCGTGATAATGCTCTGAAATATCACAATATAATTTTTGAGCCATATCGCCCACCCCTACCCCACATCTCACTGGTAATGGTAAATGGATGGTAAATGGAGCTTATTTATATAGCGCTTTCCAGCCCCCTATGAGGGGCCCCAAAGCGCTTTACAATACCAGCCATCCACCCATTCATACACACATTCATACACACATTCATACACCGGTAGCAGCAGACTGCCATGCAAAGCGCTTTCCAGTCCTACCGGGAGCAACTCGAGGTTAAGTGTCTTGCCCAGGGACACAACAACACATGGTGTGGGGAACCGGGATTCAAACCTCCAACCTTCTGATCGGGGGACGACTGCCATTACCACTACGCCACGGCCGCCCACTGATCAGTCCTGGACGTACCCCACATCTCACTGATCAGTCCAGGACGTACCCCACTTCTTGACCCAATCTCGCATTACAAAACTCTTCAAAAGGTTTGTAGAGTGTTTTAGTCATTTATCTTAATAAAAATCTGAGATTTGTTCATTTTAAAACTTATTTCTGTGACCCTTTAGTGACAAATGCTGCATGATCAGGCTTTATAGGGTGTAGTTGTGAAACCTACGGGTTTATGGGAACCTATGCCTAATGTGTTTAACTGGATGACATGATGTGTTGGTGACAAATGAGGTTTAATGTCTCAGTTCATGATAAGAGTGAAAACAACGCTAAGAGACAAAAACAACAGTTAATGAGACGTTTCAGACTAAGATGCACCTAAACAGAGTTTGGTTTAACAATACTGTAACTAAAAACGTATTGAATTAGCCCGGTTAGCTAAAAACGTGGACACTTTGCCCATGACTGTAAAAGAGCCTATAACGTATGGGAGTTCTGATCCAACTGGTCAGAGAACAACACATTTATAAACATGAGATGACCACAGCCTCATCTTCTACATGAGATATTTTAATTAAGGTCATGGAGAAACTACCGGGAAAACAAGGCACTTATGGGCATCTGTTATTGTAGACTACAATATGCATAAATGGAGGAAACCGACAGAAAACGTCCGCTTAACCTCCACTAATCAGCTACAAACGCATGAGCTCTGCTGACCTCTAATGTTCCTCTTTAAGGGTCCAATAAATATATTTAAGAGTGCCAGAAAAATCAATGTCGGGGCATGGATCAAAAACAAAGCTGCTCCTGCCGGGCAATTAGAGCCACGTCAGTGGTATTCCTCATGCCGAGAAGCAATAATAATGTGTTTTATCACCATTATTTAGCAGACTCTTTTATTCAGAGCACTTTACAAGAAAGAAACACATTAAGGAGCCATTTGGGACTCGATACTTTGACATGTTGCTTTTAGGAGCGAAGCAGCAACAGTCCAATTAAAGGAGTCTAAAACCCGAGTTACAGCTTTTCCACGTTTAACCAAAAGCAGCAACTGACATTTTGTCATCAATTCGTTCCAAAGTCATCCAAAACAAGAAAAAAGCCTTAAGATCTCCAATTTAGCATCCATCGGCCTTCACAAAGTTAAAGCTGGAAGTCTTTCTGGATTAATAATGAGGTGATTATTAACATTGTTCTGATCTGTGAAAGTATACTTTAAATAAATGAGTTTAAATAATTAACTTATGATCTCACTTAAATGTTTAATTAGACGTTAATTAACTGCAAGTAACAAAATGATCCATAAAAAACTGAAAACTGGAGGAAAAGAACAAGAACATGATAAACAATGCGCTGCTCCGAGTCAACTGATGCATTTAGAAAAAGTTTTAAGACTTATCTCTTCAGACAGGCTTTTGGTTAATTTTGTTCAGTGATTTTAGAGTTTGTTATGTGTTACCTTTTTGTATAGTACAGGTAGTCCTCGAGTTACGACGTTTCGTGGTTACGACGCATCTCCCATAAAAAATAAAAATAAAATCATTTTGAAATTTTATTTGGAAAAGTTATGCAGTTTCCGGTTTTACGAATTAAACGTAGCTGCGGTGGAATTCTGCCCTGTACTTTCTAAAAAAAAAAGCTAAGTCTGGTCCTCTGGACATTCAAAAAGCAAAACAAAAGTGTACAGTGAACCCTGTTTTACGTCGTAAACAGAACGGAATACGGCAGATGGACAGAGCTGGATGGCGGTTTTACGTCGTAAACGCAATACAGAATACAGAGGGACGGATCCCAGTAGAAAAGTAACTCTTTTTTTCTTCATTATGGCTCCCAAATGTATGTTTTTATTTATTTATAATTATGTAGGGTACTGTGTTGGGATAGGCTAAGTGCTTGGTAAAATACAGTACTGTACGTATAAGGTGCAGTATGTTCGTTTGTTCCGACTTACGTCGAAATTCGGTTTACAACGCTGCGTAGGAACGGAACTCCATCGTAAGTCGAGGACTACCTGTACTTCTGTGTTTTTATGATTTTATTTTTCCCTTTTTGTAAAGCACTTTGTGACTCTCATGTCTATGAAATGTGCTATATAAATAAATAATAGTAATAATAATAATAAACACGTCAGTCATGACACCTCTGATAAATGCTGTTGTTATTTTTTAATAATGCTTCATTAAAACTACAAGTTCTGGCCTTTTGAACCTTGTTTTTTTTTTTTAAATAATAAATGGTGGATAAATCCTAAATATTGATAACACATTAAAATGTGACTGTTTCAAGTAGCGGTCGAGCTTTCTGGGTCATCATCAACTTTCCAACTAGATTTTCTGTAACTAAAATTGATGTTTTGGTCCAAATTCAAGCCTTTTTAAGAA